>QNGE01003032.1:84266-95692 GCA_008508345.1 Paragonimus westermani | reverse complement strand
AGCACATAGTCACGATAAAACTGACTAGAAACTTTGCGAGATAGAACGTTGTTCCCCGATTCAAGCGGATGATGAAAATTACGAGCAATTAAGCAAAGTGACAACCTGTCAGCCGATAAACTTTTCCTCAAACACTCTTTTTTCCTAGAAATACACACTGGATGATTGTTTAAAATAACGTAAATGAAACCTGGTTTATTCACCGGTCTCCATAACCTAAATTATGCGAACTCCCCATCGTCTATAATAATATTGTCGTTTTACACTCTCAGTGTTATTCCATAATTGACACTTTCACACACAGGAAATGAGTTTGCAACCTCAGTATGCTGATGGAAGTTGTAACAGTTCAAGAAATTTGTGCAATGGACACAGTTAGGGAAAGCATCCCAGATTAACGTAGTTTTGTTACTGTTCTTGTGGCTTTCCAAATAACACCATACAAATAAAATCCAGTATTGTTGAGCTGGTTGGCATGTGTGGGATATGAGGTGTGCGGTAAATAACGCATTGACATTTGCGGACGTAGAGAGTTTCGACTATCAGTGCTTGTTGATCAAAATGTGGCAGCTGATCGACAATCACAAAGTTGTTAGCACTCGTGCGTACGTAGGCGGTACTTCAGCACAGCAGATTCCCACAAGCTGGCAGAATTACTCGGCTATTTTGTTTCCTCAGCTACTTGCAATGAGTTTATACGAAGTGGTTAATCAGAATAGCAGTGAACCGGCATGACGTAAACTGTGCTGCACATGAATGTTGGAGTTTGACGTGTGAAAGTTCTCAGTGTGGTCATGAAAATTACGGGGTGGCAAACAGGCTCGTTTTCAGTGATTCATCATTAGGCTGAATAGATCACGATTCATAGCACACTTTTGCAAGGAATCAAGGCAGTACGCTGGGGGTATGGATGGTTAATGTGTTGAAGTAGGTCAAACTATGATCAAGTAGCCACGTGAACAACAGGTGTTGACATCCTAGCATGGTGAGCGGTCCACTGAGGCATTTCTCAAGTTCAGACGAGAGGTTCATGGACACACAAGGTTCGGTTGTACGGGCGACCCCCAACAGTTTTGAATGTGGACAGAATCCCATTCTTTACTGGTTGATCTCAACTCTGTAGACTGGACGAAATGCGTC
Source organism: Paragonimus westermani (assembly GCA_008508345.1). Taxonomy (NCBI): domain Eukaryota; kingdom Metazoa; phylum Platyhelminthes; class Trematoda; order Plagiorchiida; family Troglotrematidae; genus Paragonimus; species Paragonimus westermani. The sequence goes on along the minus strand of QNGE01003032.1, from coordinate 94,552 downwards.
AGTCACATTGGCGGAATGGTCCGAATCCATCAGGCGTGGTACTACGGCTCCGTTGACTGTTTTCGTAAATTCGCTGTTGAGCCAAGCTGAGTGAGACTGATGAACTCATCCAACTAAGCGTCTGTCCTTGGGGCCAACATAACTTATTTCGCTCGAACACGCGTATGAGTATACACGGAACTCGGTCGCAGTTACTGTCATTGTTTTTCAAGCGTGGGTACAAAGCCTGGTTAGAACAGAACACGTACATGAGCGACGCAACATGTTCCAGCTGCACATGTGAGCTTAAGTGTGACATTTTCGGTTAGCGTATCATCCTTGATTATCAACCGATGAGTACAGTTTACTCTTTTGCAAGATGAGACTGGTCTACTTCATTTCACTGTTGCATGACCCTGCCCGTTTTTCTCTCGAGGTGGCCATTTTTTACGAAGATTGTGTCTACGGATGTCAATATTTCGATAATGTTATCCTCCATGGATTTTCTGACGACATAACACGTCAAACAGTCAACTATGCTTCCCTTCGAGGTAAGTGAATTAAAGTAATTGAAACGGATTTATTGGTCATTCCAAGAATTTTTGCGTGTATTTTGCATTGAATTGCACCGTCAGCGCACCGACACGTACGCAAGTCCATCTGCTCTCATTTTACCCCCTAATAAGTCCCGTATAAAATGATGATACGAATTTTGATATATTTGGCTCAATGATTACTCGATGAAATCGAGGACGTTCGCTATATCGTATTTTTCAGTACAACACGTATTGGCCTCTGATCACTTTTTCGCAACCGTTACCAACTCAAACCAAAGAGTGTGAGCTACAGCTAAGTCTTAATTTTGGTTGAATTGTATAAAAGTCGAGACAAACTCAAACCACTGATTTCTACAGATAAAGTGCACAAGTCCCAAGTAATGTGCAATGCTCACCATTTTGAAACACCACAAGCGAAGATTAGAAACGTTTGCAGTCTCAGTCTGTCCGAATTTGACCTAACAGGTTTCAGTTTGAGAAATTTTGATTTTCTAGTCCCCCTGCTTCTAAATGCTTATTACTTGCATGCACACTGATAAACGTTGACGTAGACTTTTCTCCATCGAGTGCCTATCTCATTGAACGACACCTTCAAGATGATAATTATCCTGTCCCATGTGGACTGCTTTCTCGACTGTAATAGATAGTTCCATCTGTTATTGCGTCAGCAAGTGCATCAGCCAAACACAACAGACCACAAGCATATCGCGTGCACAATTGTACAAGTTAATATCAAACCGTCCTGAAGTTCGGTGGCGTCCACTAACAGCAGTCATTGCCGTCACTATATTGCAGGCATATGCAATTGCGTGGTTAGTTTGAGAAAATCAGTCAGCCCAGTCGCTAACCACGTGCATTCAACAAATTTGCCACGGAACCCTACAAACACTTTTGTTTGTTGTGTTCTCCAGGAATGTTTACTCGCTTCTTCTGCTAACAGCAATGACTGTACATGCAGATCTATTCAGTGGTACCAAGGACTGTAATTAGGGTCATTGCTGATTACAATTAATTGTCTTGAGACCGATCGGGTGGATAGACAACCTCAACCATTTCAGTATCTATGTTTTGTTGTTCAATAGACTGGCAAAAGGTTGTACATGTTACTAATTGTTCAAGATTCAAACACAGCATTCGCGATAATTCCGACTTTGTGTGTCATTCCGTTTGGGATACAAATTTAGTAGCTATTAATTCTTCACAGACAAGGGAGAGTGTAATATTTTGAGCTTGTGTTTCAACCAACCTAGATGCATGAGAGACAAGAGGATTAATGCTGCGCCTATGAATTCACGGCATGTATGTCAGAATTATCGCACCAAGTTCTTGTTACATTCGTATATGGACAAAGTAAACAATACATTTAAAACCTCACCTTAAGTATTCCTTTTTAATGACCCATCACATACGACGAGGTACCCTTGTTTTGACAGTAAAAAGGACAAGTTGAGGACCAAAGGTTTTTATTGTCATAGACACCCAGTTGTGCTCACAAACGACTAATGCTTTCACCAAGCTGTTTCCATTTTCACCATCTACTGATATAGTGCCTCCCCACTAGGATATATTCTAGGAGAAAAGCACTCATTCTAACAGTATTTCATGAGATAAAACGTACCTCGCGCAATACCTCTCTGCGTTGAATAAATGAACCCCATGCAACTGTATACAAAATACGTGTTGGTAAACGAATGTGTCCAACATCGGTGCGAGAATATTTTAAGGTCAAATTCAGCGTGGCTACACCATCATCTTGGGTTGTATTACCAACATATATAAACCTATGAATGGGAGCAATGGTGTTCATTAAGCACCTCTTAGAACTATTGATGATACATTCCCAGTTACATTCACTCAGCTAAAGCGTGCATCATTGTTCAGCTAACAAAGTCAATTCTTCTCTTCAAAAATTGCGTAACGGTGTTTTAACCTTAAAGCTAACCAAACAATACGGATTTTAAGGGAACGCAAAGACACGTGAACAGTTTATACGTAGACAAAATTGGTCCCTGAACCAGTTCGCATCAAGAGCTCTGAGAGATTTGAATAGTATATCTGTTGCTCCAATGGCTCTGTCAACCCGTCAGAAGCGATAAGTTAATAGGGTTGATAGTAGCCGCATATTTCTGTTGCTCTGGACATGACGATAATTTCATCTAGAATAAAGCGTGGCATCCGTCATCACTATGTGACGGTTATTTCATAATTTAGAGTTATTCACAACAATTCCTGGATGGTCCACATCATGTAATTGTTGTAAATAGGAATACGTAAACCCAACGTTTATGGTTGTCTAATTCCACACCAGTCATGCTGAAAGCATATAGTTGTATATTTATGCTGCGTATCTTTAGGTAAAAGTATTCGTATTCTGATTTAAAGTCCTAAACTGAGAACAAAACTGTTGCTTTTAGAGAACGCGGTGAATACCAACAGAGCCGAAATGGTGGGTAGTGAGGCAGTATGCAAAATGCTTAGTCTTGCAGCAAAAAAGTTTTGAGATGTGGAGGTTGCGCTCACTGTTCGATAAGTATTGTCACGTCAAGAAGTTCCCAGGTAACAGTTCACACGGCGGCTTTCCAGTCAAGCATGGCAAATGCTCGGGAAAATTGTTGGTCCTTACCGACGTTGTAAACGCTGTGCTTTACGGTTGACTGAGTTTTGCGTACTTTCCAAAACACTACTCAAAATACCAAAACATTTTGTTCCCCAAAATAGTGCGAAAGCACTTCCGTCGTCACAACTGATGTACCTCGATAAATGATATTCAAGTTTGAGCAACAAAATTTGTGAGTGTCGACGCTGTTCCCAAATTATGGGCAAGCTTGAAGTAGTTTGTGGATCATCACGGTTTGCACACTATATATCTGAAAGTCTTGTAAATGGAAGTATTTCTGCACCTGTTTATCCACTGCCGATCGAAGTGCACTGTATACAGTATTGTACCTAGTGTGAAATAAGATGATACGTGGGAAGTTGGGTACACTGACCACACCTCATTCAAACTACCGAAGGTTGGGGATGGAATTCCATGTAACCTGACTCTGTCTGGAATCTGGCCATGAATTTCTGTATTTCTCAGACACACAGGGCGACAAACGACGTAAAATTTGGCTTCGCTGTCCGAGTTAGAATCCGTTATTACAGAGAAGTAAACAAGTGCAGGCCTTCAATGCGTATGTTGGCGTCCAAGTGTTTCACAGCGAGTGAATTTGTTGTAGATTTATGAGATGGATGGTTTTAACTTCATATTAATCCAACATTGTTTGCGGTTGTAAACTGATTGGTTAAAACTCAACGTGAAGCATTTTTGTCTAACATCTTTAAGGATATAGTCTTTGAGCACTAGGTCTGGGGTAGACCCTGAACGTACACCGTTCCTTGTGTGTCCTTCCAATTGATATCTTAAGGTAAGTGAGGGTGTTTCGTCCTGAGCATGATCAACTAAAGTTTTCGGAAGAAAGTGAAGTAGTTAAAAGCTCGTTTTATGTGAATACTTACTTAACTATTTATGAGACCTTTCGCTGTAAAATCAAATTACTCTACCAGAGTTATGGCAAGCAGGCAAAGCACATCGATTGTAAGTTAATATCACGAAGGTGGAGGTGGTTTTCGCCCGTTCTTTATGAGCATGGCATAGCTTGTTAATGGAAGATATTTTCATGTAAACACTTCCTAAGTGAAAACTGAATGTCTGAAATCACCTACCGATTACCACAAAATACTTAAGTAATTTGTAATTTTAATTTGGGCGAAGTCCTGTGTGCCATCAATATTGGCTAACCTCCGTTTATAGCGTTTACGCCTTTAATTCTGTTTACTGAGAAATTCAACTTCGATCAGAACCCGCATTAAGCAGTGAAGTGAGACTTCTGCGTGTACTCATATAAGCCACTATGTTGGTAGTTACTCCGGTAGTTAGTGCAAAGCACGAACTTTGGATTGCGTGGACAGATCAGATGCAAAATCGAGTATCACTGATATGGGATATAACCAAAAGAAAATTAACTCGTACTCAGACCACTGGTAGTGTTGCCCAAAAACTGCTATGCCATCTAAGTGATCCATAACCGGTTCTCAGAACCCCCCACACTCACGTGACCACTAACCTTGGGCCAACACGTTTATGTGTTCCGTCAAGTGCACGCACGCAGACGGTGTATGTGAGGCTGTGTGGCGAGTTCGTTTGCATGATTCACCGTCTCTTCATTGCACAATTGAGTTTTAACCTGTTTACGCCTGCCAGATACCACTGTACAGTTTAACGGCTTATTTCGTAGTCGTGTCTACGTGCTGTTTGCACTTCTTACCGCACACTTACCACTGTTGTTACAATACACTTGACTTCACGTACCCACTACATTCTCAGCACAACGGCACAACCACGTGTTACAGTAAACGAGCTACTTTAATGTTTTCCGGATTACCGGTTAGAACATGTCCGGCAGTACAGTGACTAAAGTTTGCTAGAAAAATTTGCCACGATTACCCCATAATTTTGTGTAAAATCTATTATTTGTTAACATTATTCAAGCAAATGTTATCGACGGCTTGTTAGTCACAGCATACTGATGGAAGAACTTGCTGGCAGTATAATCAGGTTTTTGTCTGTTGACATTCACATAAGGTTGAGGTAAAAAATCCTGGTGAAAGTGAGCCGACACAAAACCATGTGAATTGTTATGTGGCTGATGGATAGCACAAGTGACCACCTGCTCTGTACAATCAAGTACACAGATGAGGCGTTTAACTGAGTGCTGTTATTGTCATTAATACAACACCGATCAACAAGTTTTATTATCGACCTCGAATTTATCGACGGAGTTGAAGTTGGTTCAAATAATGTTGGACTACAAGAGCCAAGCACTAGGTAAACCTGTGATTTACAGAATAAGTAATGCAACTGAAAAGACTTTCAGTGCCCAAAACTGCGTATTTCGTGCAGTCTTATGACGGTCATTTATGTGTATTCCAGAAATGTGCTTCTCAAATGTGCGACTTCTCTTTGCGCTTACACTTTCACGTGCCTCCGTGAAGCCGGTTGTGTCATTCGCATAACCAAACATACTTCTCAGAGGATACGTGAACACACTCCCACGTGGCTGACCATATGTTCAGCAAAAACCTATTCGTAATACACTTCTGGTGCGCTTCTTTGATTCGGAGCCCGGAGGCTCATAGGAGTTGTCTCTTTATACACTAACCGCTTGCCCTGGAATCAGTCCAGAGGAGAAAAAATGTGTGTTAGCCGCCGGAGATTATATCGGAATACAGCTGGTCAACTCACAATTCTGTGCTCAAGTACAATCTGTCTAGATCCTAAGGTCGTCACAGTCACACGTTAGGGGTGTGATAAATTCAGAGGTCGATTTGGTAACCTAACTATTTTTCCAGTCAAAAATATCTAACACCGTCATGCGACAAATTGTGTACAATCTTATTTGCTCGAAAAACCAGGAAGTTGTAGAATGAGACAAGTCCGTACCACGTATAGGGTAATAAAGTGACGTATTCAGCTTCAAACAGTTATCGTCCGTTTTTCTTACTTACTAGCAATTGTTAATAAAGGACTTGCTGCATTTGAACAAATCGTTAAATGTGTCAACCGGATTATTTTGTTCAACTGTGGTGTGCTTCTGAAACCGATAGACGTAAATAGATCACAAAATACTACACAGCTTTTAGCACACTACCAGAAGATTTGTCTGATGTCTACTTTAGGGTCTGAATGTGTAGAAAATGAATACCTTGGACATCATACTCTTATGGAAGAACTAATAGCGAGGTTCTCAGAAGCTTGAGATTTTCAGAACCTCATGTTAGGTAGCACTAACGATCGATTTTAAAAATCACAGTCCTAGGACTTTCTGGCTGATTCTTGATTCGTGTCTTGACCTGGATGACCACCATCAACAACGTCTATGGTTGTTTAGACTAAAAACTGGGCTTCAGTCTTCATAATCTTGAGGGGGCGCCTTGATCATCATATGACTCGTTTAATGTTGTGTGAAGGCCTCATCACTTTGACATGTTGTGCAATAATTGCTGTATGCTTAGTGCAGACTTTCACTGGCATTCAATCCAAGGGGGTGCCAATGATACGGTTGACTTCTAGCTTGATTTAGTCGATTCCACTGAAACCCCCGCATACTAGGGAATAGAATTCACAATATGCGACTATGCTTTGGTAGGACTGCTCAGAAACATTTCCACTGAACCAAAGTGTTACTACTATTTGAATGTACAGAACTATGCGCCCACCATTTCGCTAGAGATCATAAGGAGCAATTGATCGCAAAAGAATATCTTAACCCATTTACTGACCAATGTGAATGCATGCTGGTTTCAGTCCACGAAAAAAATAGCTGATCGGTTCATAAATTGGAAAGGAGAAGCTAAGCGGTTAACGAAATTTTCCCATTTACCCTCCCTCAGTTGTGGTGTATCTATCAGTCGTCTGGGCCAACATTGTGTCACATGCCGAATAATGGTGGAATTCGTTACGCGGCCTGCGTGATGCTGATATGACTCCGCAAATAATCACGGTCGTTCACTAACTGCTAATCAGTTTTCGGGCCAGTCACGCTTAAATGATCGATTCCAGCATGCGAGGAAAGTGGATGTATCAAGATACCTGTTGGATCGTTTCATGACGAAGACTTTTCTGTTAAGGCGAAGTAAACGTTTCAACCGAAATTGACTGGTTATATGTCATTATCAGGGAATCTCCATCGAAATAGGAGTAACGGTGTGAAGAACAATTGTTTTCGATAATTCGTTCACAAGCCAATGCAGTCACAAAGGTTTAATCAAAACGTGCTTTGAAACAAACCCCTAAGTTTGCTACCGTGACTGTTAAACTCCGTATGATTGATTAGATCTAGACCGGACGTTTACTGGATTTTATGTCATCCGTCATCAAAGACATATGCTTGTGTGCGGTTATAGTGGTCACAGCTGGCTTGTGGTCTTATTTATGTGAGTATATCTGTTTAGTCAACGCGATATCGCACGTTAGCCATCGGATCCCTGAGCGCTTGAGGCGATCCAAGTCAGAAATAATGAACTTTCAACCACTTGGCTATTCATGCGTTTAGGACTGAAACATGCGATCTGGACTGCTAAACTGACTTATGAATATCGCTATGGCCTCATGGTGTTTTGCCGATCTTGATAAACAGACACAGCACTGCACGAAATCTTTCGCCCTACTACGGCAGCACTAAATCAAATGTGTTTGTTCACCTTACACCGACCTATTCATCACTATGTTCTCAAAGTTTCTGAAAAGCGCATGAAAGTTCTGCTGCGACCCATCAGCTTGCATGAATTTAAGCATGGGTAGTCTTAGAACTAGAATTAATGGCTTGGAAGGCTCTTCAAGCTTCCAGACAATGCTACTCACCTAACCGGAGTAAACAGTTGGTTAAGGTTTTCTTTTCTCACCGCATCCCTTTGGTGTTCAATGGGACAACTCTTTTGGAGGGTGTTTGCGGGCATCCAGGAATCTTTGCTGATGCTCAGTCTCTTCTCGATTTAACTGCAACTTTTTTTTCGAGAAAAACGTCTATTGTTTCAGTTCTATCTTTAAATTGACAGAGCAGTTCGTTATATCAAGACGCGAGCTTCGTAGTCCTCTTTCTCTCTCTGTCTCTCTTGCGCCAGACTGCTGCATAGCCGTGGTTGCTCCAAACCTACTAGAAGCGTAGACAACAACACAAATCCCACCAGTCCTATTATGAATCTTTAACGCGTAATAAGTAGAAAAGGATGAGCAATTAAAACTGCAAGAGTCTTGAGCATAGCGGAGTGATTGGTAGTCTACTGGTCCGAATATTAGCCTTGAGCGTTACATCTCCTCTTAGCCGCTCCATCTTCGACACAGGAAGACTCATCCGAAGTACATCGAGGTGTAAGACTTTCAGCGAAACAGACCGAGAGTTTTACGGTCAGTGTCATCTTCATGTCAGTCAGCTCTTCTAGCTGGGATCCTTGATGAATTTCTTTAATATCACGTCGTCCATTCAAAGGACACAGACAATTGAACACTTCTGAACAAACGAAATTACATGCTTATATCGAAACATGAAAATTCATATGCTGTCAAACTGCTCCTGGCGATTGAGACAATCCATTCAAGGGAAGCATAATCAACAGATGTAATAACGCTGATCAAAATGGTTGGGCTAACTGGTAAACGTATCAATGAAGCCCAGGAAAGGGGACTAAAGTGATAGAAACATTACGAGAATATTGGTGAAGATTACGTCAAAAATGCTCTTCAACCTTGAATATGAATTAACCAGATACTCAGATTATCAAACAAGGAAGGTATTTGGGTTGGAGTGACCAAAACCAACCTCGCGAAATAGCTACTTCTCGACGGGAAATTGAACCTATTGGGTAGAGATGAAGGTAAGAGGGTGCCAAACAACATCAAACCGGGGGGAGGTTATCCAGTAAACGGCAATTATGAAGAAAGTGAGAAGGCGAACTTATTTTCTGTGTATCTATGGTATAGAACTCATCGTACGTGTTCACTGCATGCAGGAACGGATATAATTAATGTGAACTGGGGACCGACGCTCTACAAACAAACCAAATATGGTGGCCAGTGAAAAGTGGATTATCTCGGTTTTATGTAACATGAACATTGCCCACAAATAATCGCAGCTTTCGCTTACTCCAAGACATTTTATTCTCTTATTAGAGGTCATCGGTAGTTCACATTCTTGTAAGGGTCACGGCCAAAATTGTGGCCCCGTCCTCACTAGGCGACCTTGGTCACGAATGCCCTGATGAAATCACACTAAGCTCAACGTGATCATCGTGTGAGTAGTGCTCAGATTGCTCGATCATATCAAGAGGAGACATATTAGGGGTCCTATCAACCTCAGTCGGTACTCCACTCACAATCCAACCTGGCTGAGCGTTTACGCATGAAGATTTAGTCGGCCAGTGACACAACAGTGAACAAGGTTACCCCAGGAAGAGGGGAAGAGTACCTAGTCACGATAATGACAAGGATGTGCACTACCGATGAGCTTTAACAGAAGCGAAGCTCCAGTTTAGTGTTTTTTTGATGGGGTTGACTGAAATATCACTAGCCGCTGCGATCCACTGTGAAGGATGTTTAAGTCATGCAAAACTAAAATTGCTTTAAAGGATTCCACAGTCAGTGTCAGAAAACACTGAAATATCGACCTACCCGAGAAACTTCAATAAAACAATGTCTTCTTTAAAAATTTTTTTATGTACACCACTTTCACTTCATCAGCGGGCATTGCACCATGCGGAATTCTGACCACAATATTCGTCCCGATGAATAACTCCGGTTAAACATTTCTGTCACTGGGTTTCGAACAACATTCAGTTCTTGTCCCATTATGTCATCCAAACTGATTGTTCTTGCTCTGGTTGCTAGCCATGGAACCAGATTTAGTTTTTATCCATTGGGTACAAAATTAGTGGAATTGTTGCAATAACCTGACCATGTTCGCTTGCGATACACTGATTCAGCTAATGTAACAGCCAATAGTAGCATGTAAGATGTCTTGCGCAGTGACATTTCGTTCGCATCTCATCGGTTACTTTTGCGAAATTAACATACACTTTATATAGTTAAGGGGCAAGCAGCTAGGCGAAATCAATCTAGAAATATTTGAAACAGTCAGTCAGGTGACCAAAGCGGAAGCAGTAAAATGCAACTGATTGATAATTTTGATGCAATAAATGGGTGGTAAAAGATAC
>QNGE01003032.1:0-83542 GCA_008508345.1 Paragonimus westermani | reverse complement strand
TTATTGCATCAAAATTATCAATCAGTTGCATTTTACTGCTTCCGCTTTGGTCACCTGACTGACTGTTTCAAATATTTCTAGATTGATTTCGCCTAGCTGCTTGCCCCTTAACTATATAAAGTGTATGTTAATTTCGCAAAAGTAACCGATGAGATGCGAACGAAATGTCACTGCGCAAGACATCTTACATGCTACTATTGGCTTTTTTCAAATCTATCGATGGAAACCATTGTTTCAATTTAATGTAACAGCCTTAAGCTTAGTTAGTTTGACATCTACGAGGTGAAGTGTGATATTGGATTTCTCTTCCGAGAAGTAATGCGTGTGCCCCATTAAAAAGCTGGAAGTTAGGCGTGGTTATATGACGACGATGGATCAATCTTAAACATTCTGGTCACACAAAAATATATCACCCTGATGACGGATGACATAAAATCCAGTAAACATATGGTCCAAATCTAATCAATCAATCTTTGCCAGCATAGGGATTTGCATTTCGGTTTATACTTTTGTGGGAGAGAACTTCTGGTTACTGTTTCATTTGCCATATACCAGCAAGAGTGATTTATCCTGCACAACTGCTGACTTATATTTCACATTCTCACTGTTCAGATCATCTGTGGAGACGATACACCACTTGTCTTGTTAACTTCAAACGATAAATGTACGGACTGGACATGTAAACAAGCTGAATTCGTCAAAACAGGGTGGACTTTGCAGCCGTCAGTTTCAAGCGAGCGGGCGAACAGTTAATAATATTGAAATAACCTCCACCTCTCATATCTTCTGCCATTAAAAGTTTTTTCCGGTCAGCTTCTTGCAAACGAAGTGCTAGAGAAGAGTTCTGGTCTTGATCGAACTCATTCGTAGTGCACTTCCGATTCTGGAGACTTTAGCCCCACTTTGTCATAACGAAGGGTAGTTTCAGCTCATATGACTGGTTGTCGGTTCATTGATTGGAGTTCACCAGAAATTGTTCGTCACAGTGAACACATATCAATTAATTTCCCGACTATCTTGACTGTTACCTATACAAGGCAGTCGTGAGATAGGGTATGATCAGATCTGACTGTTATTGCCTTTCTACTGTAGTAAACGTAATTGTTGGGCGTTCTTTATCACCACCACCAAAGCGAGTGAGGGTTAACATAAACGTCAGTTGCTTTTTGGTCTCAAAATAAAACATTTATTTGGGGTGCTATTGCCGATAGTACTTAAATTATTCCCACATAGCTTGCGTGATTGTGATCAGAACTCCAAACCGACTTCGAAGTGTCGTCAGTATCAACGGGAGAACAGCCACATGCATACCTCACTTCAAAGACATTTGACTATTCCATTTGACATTTTTGTAAACTGACTTTGATGTGGGTCAATCCCGAAGGTATTTACAAAATAACTATTCGTGATTGGGCTGTTTAGTAACAGGCTGCTTTGAACTGTTCGTCATATTTCGCAAAAGTTTTAACAATGCCAAACCAAATTAAGATAGAATTCAGTCAAAATTATCAACCAAGCAAGGTCGGTTTAAATGACCAATTTTGGGAAATCAAATAGATTTTGGATGAAAATCCACATGCACTTTAAGTCAATATACCCAGTAGCTGTTAACGGATCTTATCTGACAGCAACTTTTTCATGCCCCACTGATAAACAGGAGAAAGTTGAAATCAGCCACTGATCTACCTGCAGCCTCAGTGGCTTCTACTTCATGGTTCATCAGATAAATATCTGGATTATTATTCTGATGTATGGTCATATGTCTTGAGGCGAATTCCTCTTCATGCCTGTCGATGAAGATATCCCAACAGGTCGAAGCACCTGTCCATCGGTGTGCTGAGACTCACTGTGACCAAGTACTACATGTTTTCTGGACAGTTCCCCTGTGATAATGTTTGATTTAAAGACACTAACCAGTGACCGTTCACTTGATTACCTGCGCTCTACCAGATGCAGTCTATCTGCCGGTATATTAATATTCATCTTCTAGGATATAGGGGTTAATAATTGAAGTCATTCGGTAAGGTGAATTGCATAATAGTTTACCAGATCTGAATTTAAGCCATCGTCTTTTTTTCGTTACTTTATTCACAAAACTAAAAGACTTGTGATGTGCAATTAATTAAAACAATGGATGCTTGATGAAGCGAGCCAAATTGTTGTAGAAGGCATTCTGTCAATCGCAAGTTTTGTTAATTTGATAGGCGTGCAACTAATTCCGTAAAAGCATGTGTAATGCAGAAGTGGTCGTTACTGTGCAGTTCTTGATGACGAACTGGTCGTCCGTGATGTATACTACATAAATTCTCGAACCGAACATAAGTGTAACGAAATCGAAATCAGTAAATATTGGACTGTAGCAGACAAATGCAGAAATGTTTTTCTTGTTTACTCAACAGCCAAGGAAGCACGTAGGCCAGCGATAAAGGTAACGAGCGTTTGAAAGCACTGTACTCATATCCAGTCCGCACCAAGATCATTAACAATTTTTAGAGTGAGCGGCGATAAACACTATGGTTCAAATGGCTGCAGCAGGTGCAATTTTCACGCAGCCGTGACACACCTAGACGTCAGTCATTCCTTCTGCCATACAAGCTTAGTTTCCGTTCAGTCTGGAGCACTGACCTTAAGGTAAGTCGAAATTATCTGGAAATTTTGAGGCTATCTTCCACATATGAATAACCAAGTTTGCTTAACAAATCTTGATTCAACTACCTTCAGTTGCACGTAATTACAGGAAGCAGGTGTACCAAATGAACCTCACATACAATCACGGTTTTTACCCATAGAACCGGGATCACGGAAAATGTTTTAATTGCCTTGTGCCGCCACAGGCGATTTCGTTTTCAGATAACTGTGTTTTACTTGATATGATAGCCAACGAATCTGTTCACGATGAAGCTTGTATGATCGGCACTGTTTTCTCAACGTTTGCCAAGTTCTGCTACCGCATAGCGTCACCAGCTGATGGGCTAGCATAACTTAACCAGCCATGTGAAGCGTGAACTTGGCAGTGGGACAAACACACGTCCAGCGTAGAACAATGCAGCCAGATGACAGCAGAAACTTACACAAGAAAAATATCAGTCGCTGCATACACCTAGTGTTGGGTAGATCAGAGAAGAATGGTTGTCTTGGTCACCGTAGGCTGTTAACCCAACCGACAAGTGTGTAACGTGCATTACGACAGCTCTTCTATGTTTTCATATTTACATAAAAAAACAGTCTGTAAGGATAAACTTCATGCGTGGCTTCAGGTTTACATTTAATGGTAGCAAAGTATGTTGCAATTAACTTTTTCTAAACAAATTGAATGTGTAAGAAGCGATTTACAGTTGGACTTCAACTAGACACTGATTCGTATTTACCTTCGATAAATCTATAATTTTGGTTAGTTCACATGTTGTTATGCAATACATTTCAAAAAATGCTTCAGAATAAATTTTTCCTCGGGCATCACACATATTTTTTCACAAGCACACATGACAGAACTAAAACATCTGAGTAGCTACTAGCTGAACATAAAACATATCATTTCAACAAGTGAACTGGGTCACACACATGTAGTATACAGCTGTGCAAGGGTACACGACATGAGCAAACACGTAACAAGGCGATTTCGGTCGTCCCCATGAAAGTAATGGACAAGAATGGAATTTCTTTTGGCAGTAAATGATCGGGGTTTAAGAACAAACAATGGTGGGTTCGGCTCTGACCAGAATGCGGTTTTAGAGTCATTAAGGGTGAACAGATACAACGTTGTAGAAAAATCTATGGCATTAAGACTATTGGTTTGGAGAATTGCGAGTATCGAAATAGTAACTGTTATGTTGATTGAATTTCAAAACCTTGAGGATCAACGCTTACTGATTAGCCTAGATGCAGATGTGGTTGAGTCTGTTACATATTTGGTTGTGCAACAGTAGGAACGACTGATTCAAAACGTGGTTGTGTCACTATGTCAGATTTGCTGAGCTGAATGTTTTCGTTGACCCTCTGGAATGTTTTGTTGCTTTCAGTACTATCATTCCCAGTCAGCCTACAAAGTTGGTAATACTGAGGTATCTGATTGTTTTGATGGAACTGATATTGTTAGATGAAATCTAGTTAAACCAAGCAAATGAAGGTACTGATATGTTACTGCGGAATCAAGCAAATCTATCATTCAGAATGAAACAATTGCTATCAACTAGTGGTGAACGTGCGGGACTAGGGAACACTGAGGGTCCGGTGCATTCATATATCAATAAGCTCTAACATCAGCAAAATCTGAATAAAGTTGAACACATGGCTCAGTTAAACTTTGGTTGCAGGAGTTTTGCAGAGTATTGCAAGAAACACAGTCATCTAACAATGATCCTTAATAGGTTTTACGAACTCCGTTGCACGATGATGCGGTGACCAGTCAAAACAGGGGAACCTATAGGTTCATTGCTTTGTGCCCGTAGTTAGCGCGAAAGTATTTCCAGTTTGGCTCGTGGGGTAACTTCATATAAGTTTTCTTTTACGGTAATTCATTAGTCTCTCATGTTTTCTTATCAGGAAGAGTAGACTTTGTCTACAATAACATCGAATCAACGAGAGGTTGCGTTGGAAATCATAAAACTTATTGGGAAGATTTCGTATTGTACGATCAGCTTGAGAACTAGAAACAACAAGGAGTCTTATAGGACTTGATGGGGTTTTCAATGAGCTTATTTCTATCGAATCTCTTTGAAGAGAAAGTGTAGAAGGCAATGAGTACATAGAGCTCTCAACAGACTACCGCTTTACTGCCTGTAGGTTATCCGTGTCACTTCACCAAATCCAAAAATATCGTTCTTTCTTTGCAGAATGCGGACTTTCCTGCCATTAACGAGTAGCTTAGAAGAGGATGCGATTAGATCACTTTAGCTTAATAACTGAGTCTGTGAGAGAGCAGAAAGGAGAATGTAACAGAGGCTAGGTGGTGGAATAAAAATTACGTGAAACTTCATTTTTGTGAACAATTTTGAAGAAGCAGAATCAGAACATTTTTCTCACCAACATGACAACCATGTCCTACTCTGGAGAGGTCACCGAAGAAATACTGGATTTCATTGCCAGGATGTTCCAGGGGAACATACAAGTGAGACCTTTTATTAAGAGACGCTTTATGATATGCGTACTTAGCAATGCCTTGCGGCTGATAACTTCACTTTGTTGAATATTTTTTTCAATTCAATTTGTTATAACATCCTAACCAATCAATCGTTGTCTTTATCATGCTGTTAACGTTCCAGTGAACTTCTTCGGTCGTCAAACTGAATTAATATCAGAAATGATTAAAAGAGGATTTTTCACTGTAAGTCTAGGTATTGTGTACCGTTTGAAACCGTTTCATCGTTCATTGTAGTGAAATTAGTATTACCTAAAGAAAATATAAGCTTAAATGTCTGACATCAGCTGTAAAAGCTCGTGCTTTCAATTACTGGTGTCTTTTGTATCATGATCGATGTAGCGTTTAGAATTCAATTACCCAGTTCGGCGAATTGTCAACACAAGCTATCAAATCGACCAACACTGTTGTTCGATTTGTTGTTGAACAGTCAACGTGGATCTGAAAGAACAGGTGCCAGCCCATTGCCAGTCAAGGGCAGTATGTTCTCTTGTTATTATCCGGCCATGTATTTAAGCAACACGACTACAAGTGCACTTAAAAAAATCAAGAAACATCTACCTGCATGGATTGGTAGCGGTTACAACAAAACGGCTACCTTTACAATACTTTTACATTCGTATCATCTACCGGTTAACTCACGTCACCGTCAATGACGACGATTGTCGTTTGAGTTCACACTCTTACTAGGTGGTGCCAGAAGACAGTCGTTCACTGTGTGCGGTACGTATGAAAACAACGTGACCAGTTCCTTCGCTTGAGTAATGCAGTCACAATTTCTGAATCACTCACTCATTTCTTAGGGGAATTTATCTTATTGCCAAAGCTGCGACCTGTTGCATAATGCTGACAAATTACTAAAAGTGAATAACGTCTGGATAGCTATTCCAGAAATTTCTGTGATCGATATTGTGGTTGCTCGTAAGATCACTTAGATTTGAATTTTCCAACTCATTTGTTTATTATTAAAGAACGGCTGGCGGTTTCATTCCTTGCGATGGTTTCAAAACATCAACGCCGTTTTATATCCTCGTCATGTATTTCTGTGACCCTAATGGATTGATCTGTAAATCGAATTTCATCAATGAGCGTTGAAGTCATTTGATAGTTTGATTAACGGTAACGTATTTAATGCTTGCCCTTCGGTATTTTTTGTAGAAACACTCACTAAGGAAGCCACACTTATTGCAGACCCTTAAAACAACTTTGTTTGCCCCAGAAACAAGATGACTCAGGGACATTCTTAAGACCTACTTTGCTTGTCCAACTTCTAACGCTGCGCTGCGACTGCCTAAAATTCAACATATAGTATTCACGGCTAGGTAATGATCAAGGCAACGAAACGCTTGAAGCAAATGTGATTCATGGAGTACTCACACTCTTGTTTCACATATCTTGAAACAGTCCACTTGAACTGCGCAACTGAATTTAAAAAACATACCACTACATACTGTCAGATCTCAGCGGTGTGCAATAGGCAGACAGAAAACAAAATATGGGTAGATAGCATATTGGTTGCAAATTTTTTCAACATTTCAAAGACTTATTTTTGTCAGTGACGTGCGCTTGTCGGTAGAAACGAAGTGGACCGGAAGTTTCTAACTTTAAAACAGTTCCGACAGTCTGGATTAAACATTTCGAAGAAAATTTTTAACAAACTTTTCGGAAAAACTTTACACAGTAAGCTGAGGTATAAGTAAATGATAATGCTTCTCACCTTATTGCTTATAGAGAACGTGATATTGTGGATAGATTGTAGAGACAGTGCTCAGAATACTGAAATAGACTTAACACACTCAGAAAGGTGACCATAATAATGGGTTGGGCAAGTTTTTTATATTAGCTTGGTTAGGGCTTGTTAAATTTTAATGAGTGCTTAAATGCAGCTGCACGTTGACTGATTCCACCGGCGAAAGTTACGAGTAGAAAATGCAACTGAAGAGAAATGGCGTCTTTTTCAAGCAATTTACTTGAATATATATACCCCAGGAAGTGGCTTCCCACTGAAGACTTTGTGAGGTCTAAAATTGTAACCCCTGTCAATCGGTAATACAACACAAACTTCAATGTAATATCTTTACTAGTATGACCAGATTGGACTCAGATTATCATATCCACCCAAGGACTATGACATCAGAACACTTAGTAATACATCTAGAAGGAAAGTAGTTAATCAGGGATGTTGTATATCTGCATTATACATAACCGGTATTACAGGCGCTAACCCAAAGTATGCATGAAAAGGACATCCTTGCAATTAACTCATTTGCTCTGCTGGTGACAGTATGGTAAGGGAAAAGAGACTGCGTTTACATATCAAAAACTGTAGATCATTTAGAATGAATGTATAAACTTTACTCCCAGTGTTATCATAGTGGCATATTACAAGAAGTGAATATTTTGTTTTCAACGCAGTGATATGTTTTCCAATAACGTTTTTCTTATAGACTATGCTGGACTTAGCATTCCCAAAAGAGACCACTTCAAGTTGCTTCCCTTATTAGTCACTCTGAGTTGACCAAAGTTTAGGGTTCTGATGCTTTTCCTAACCATATTAGCATGGTGAGAGACGATAGAAGTCATTTGTTTGTAATCGACTGTCTAGTATGACTGGAACACATCTGTCTCAAATCCGTGGTTTTAGCTGTGTCGTGATAGCTTTCCAAGATGTGGCTACTCAAGTCATTTTGTAACTTACTAACGACTGTTTATTTATTACCGCAAATGAAAAGGTTCAAGTTTTCACCAATTTTCTTCGCGCATCCCATGAACTTTGAAAAATTCCGATGTTTATATATTCAACTGTATTGTGACGCACGGTTTTAATCAAACCAACTTTTTTCGATGATAATTTCATCGAGTCTGTTAAACGTTTTCCATCTGATCAATAGCTCTTATCTGAGAATGTTCTAAGGATGCACTTTGTTACCACACTGTTTGATCAAATTATTTCAAACAGTTGAAAACCACCAGATGGTAGACGTGATTAATCGTTTATCCTCTTTGCCAATCTTTCCGTTTGTCATCAATTCACTGACTCTCAAATCTCTTCATTTGGTTAATTGCTCCGCACACGATGGTTTAGATGTCGGTCTGTAAGTTGGGACTGCGGTTTTCTGGTGTAACACAGTAAAATCTCTGTTTCCTATTTTTTGAGCTGAGAAAAGTAAATTACATCTCTAGCTCTAGTCACCGTCACTGTCAAAACGTTTTTTGTCAGACAGGGAAAAATGCACAATGTATCACTCTCGACGTGATATTTCATCGTAACATTTTGATTTGCGATACCCTGCACTCTTTCCAATTAAATTATTGCGCTTCAACAACCTGGTTCATCTGTCATATCCATTGTTAACTGAACAAGGCTCTTAAATACAACAGTCAGGGGACAGATGAGGATGTAACTCCTCGTCGCTCACCATCGCCTACAAGGCACGTAATGACTACAAGCCATAGCTTCAACATTGTTTCCGTTTTTTGTCCAAATGAATGTTCACATTTAACAAATTCTCAAGTGTGTCGAAGACTTGATCAGCCATCAACAGCCCGCTGTATGCGCTCAGAAACAACTGACTGCCATTAGTGGTTTGTTGCAAGTTCAACTATAATTGTCATTCATGGTTCGGCCAAACTGGTACCAACGCTTCGTCTAATTCCTGTTGTTTTCCCTTCCTTGCTTGTCATATGCTTGTTAGTGACGAGAGTGTGTGACGCGAATTTATACAGTACAGTATTATTCTGCTCAGATAGTATAAAGTGACTGATTGTTTAAAAAAAGTTCGTTGTTGTTGAATAATGACAAGTAACGTTAAGATGACAGACTTACCGGATACGACATATGTGTGAGACTAGCTTCCAAGACACTGTTCGTACACACTTGATCGCATTTAGAATCTATCGTCTTCATCCATCCGCTGGTTTTGTTGATGGTACTGGAGCCGGAGGGAGAACGCGTAATTTTGTGCATCATTCTTATTGCATTGCTGTCCAGAGGACAATGTGTTTCTGTCTGTTTGTGAACACGTGTTTCCCAATTAGACAGATTTTCGGTGTGTGGAATCAAATCACAGAATGTGGTAGTTAACGTTGCAAGGCCGCATGAATGTTTACGTTTATTGTGATTGCTAGTCGCTTCCTCACGTCGTTCAAGGCTATCGATTGAGTTTACCAACTGATTATTCCCGGATACAAGTAGTGCAAAAGGGCCACCCCAATCGCCGACAGCTGTTTCGACAAATCCTACGTTTCTTTCTTTACAGACGGATTCACCCACAACTTCTCCAACCGTTTCTGACTTTGTATTCTCCTCATGGCACACAAGTGCACCGATTTCTCCTTCTGATGTTGCGACTTTTAAGGGTTCAAGCTGCTTCATGTGCATAGTCCATTTGGCACCCTCAACATAAACGGCACGGCCAATATTTCGCGTTTCGTATCGTGTGGGAAGCTGTCGCTTGCGATGTTTGGAATGAGCCCACAGAATGGCTGCAGTTAGGGCACAGACAAACGTGATTGCAAAAATGGCCACCAACAAGGAAATAACTACGTTGCTAAGATTCACATCTGACATGTCCCAATGATCCTGTATAATATATTTAGACGCGGAGTACAAGCCTTCAAGAGAGTGGGTGTCGTTAAAATTCGTACCGTTAACAGCGTTCCCCTTGAATAAAACTTGGCTGAATTCAGATGAGTCAGCAGGCCACGCTCCCTTGGCAATGGATTTTGAAATAGGTTCAACAACTTTCAACCAAAAATGGACGCTACTACTCAAAGACGGTTCACCCTGGTCTACTGCTTGAACACACATACGGTACACACCAGATGGCGGGTTCCAAAGTATTTTCGTTTGGGCTGGTAGATTCCAGTGCTCGACAAGCAAGCTAGGTTGAAAGCGTATTGTACCAGTATTGGAATCTATGTGAAACAGATCAGATCCGTTACATTCTTCTATCATTTTGAATGTTAGCTCAGCGTTTTGGCCTTCATCAACATCATATGCCTTTACCTGTTGCACAATGGGGCTAGTTACATATCCGGAAATAATTGCTTGCGTCTCTTCAGGCTTGTATGAAAGGGACTTAACCAGTTGATCTGAGTAGACTACAGACTGATGTGGAAGTTTAGAAGTGTTTTTTAATAGCACGGCAATTTTGTGACTCACATCAACCTTAACTGGAATGTAAGATAAAGTTGAGTTGGGTGAAGGATGCAAAATTACAGGTGCATTATCATTAATATCAATCACGTTTATAGTGACTGTAGCAGTAGTTTTCATTTGCATTCTGTCATCATTGTCGACCGCTAAAATCCGTAGCCGAAAAGTGGAAGTTTTCTCTCGATCAATTGCACGTGTAGTTACTATAAGTCCTGTTTCTGTAAGCTTAAAATACTGGTGTATATCCGACATTTCCCTGCTGTTTATTAGCAGACCGTCGTTCAACTCTGACTGTCCATCCTGCAGACTGGTTGGCAGTAAGCCACGAATTTCAACTTTACCTCCTTGTCCAGTATCCATATCAGTGAACCACACACTTCCGACCGTTGTGCCGACGGGTACGTGTTCCACAACTGTAAGCGTTTTTGGACTGCTTAAAATGGGGGCATTGTCATTTACATCCAGCACCTGAACGTGAATCGTTGCAGTTGCGCTATTTTTCTTGGTTTCCTCACCATAGGGATTATCGACCGCCAGCACCGCAAAAACAAACGTGTTGACTAATTCATAGTCCAGGATCCTTGTGAGGAACAAACTGCCGGTCTCCTTATCAATGTTGAAGTAGTCTCGGAAGCATGGGTGGGAACAATTTTGTGTTGTACTGTGGTGTGTAACGACACTCTGTTGTATTGAATTCAGATCCGTTAACCGATACGTAACGCGACCATATTCATTACTGTCGGCATCGTCAGCAGTCACAATCAGGATGAGTTTATTTACCGGTTCACTTTCGCTGATAGTCACGTTGTACTGCTTACTGGGATTAGGAATCGGGAATCGAAAAACGGGAATGTTATCGTTAACGTCTTTGATTGCAACGGTTAGGTTAAATCTTCTTATCTGTTTATGCTCAGCAGAATCGACACATGCAATTTCATAATGCAGTCTTGGATACTGTTCGTAATCAACGCTGTCCGTCGTGTATAAGCTGAAGGTAATGTTGTCTATGGACTTCTCGAAACGTAGCGGTACAGTTTGATATGGATTCGGGTCGCAGTGAACAGAATGCATAGAAACTTCGTCCAAATCACGAACACTCAAACGTAGCGCTAACTGATTCGGAACACTGTTTTCCAAAATTGTCTGATTTAATTGCACAACAAGTTGTGGTGCATTGTCATTCATATCACGCACATAGATCGTAAGTTTCATGGTGGAAGACAGAGGTGGGTTGCCGGCATCATAAGCGACAAATTGCAGATCAATATGTCGCTGCTCATACTGTTCGTAGTCTAACATTTGGTGCAGATATAACTCACCAGTGACAGGATGAAAGGAAAAGTGTTTCGCAAGTGAATTAGGCAAAGCCGCCAAAGCCGCTTCCATAGAATAGCGCACAAGTGCATTATCTTCAGAATCTGCATCCGAAGCATGGACTACGTAAATGGGTGCTTTGTACATTGTATTCTCTGCAATGTGTATTGAGTCAGTCTGCTTATCAAATACAGGCGGACTGTCATTTAAATCCGTGAGATGAATTATAAGCAACATGTGTCCCGTTAAAGCTGGCTGTCCACCATCGATTGCTTCTAGTGTCAGCTTAAATATGCGTTCAGTCCACTGGTCGTAGTCCAGAAAGACACCTGATCGTACATTGATACTAAGGTGACCTGATGAGATATTACTGTTCAATTGAAATGTGGTTTTCGCCAGGTAATTACCTGTCAATTTGTAGGTAACCAGACCGTTGGGATCTGAGTCGGCGTCACAGGCTGAAGGCAAGTCGTACCTTTGTCTAGGCACATCTAGTTGGG
This sequence comes from Paragonimus westermani, assembly GCA_008508345.1. NCBI lineage: Eukaryota > Metazoa > Platyhelminthes > Trematoda > Plagiorchiida > Troglotrematidae > Paragonimus > Paragonimus westermani. The sequence goes on along the minus strand of QNGE01003032.1, from coordinate 71,433 downwards.
TGGAAGCTGAAACTAATTGTAATCCGTTATCCTCGGGAATCCACAGTGAGAATATCGGTTGCGGAAATGTGGGTGTGTTATCGTTGGAATCGTGAAATTGTAAATTTACGTGAACGATGATTGTTTTCCAGTGGGGATGAATAAATAAAACACTCACTGTCAAATTACACACAATTAGTTTGCAGCAGTTCAGAGGGCCACAAATTTGGTCTGGATCGTCTCTATCAATTGCAGCCTGAGTGAATAAATCACCAGTATCAGATGCACGCAGTAGGCGTGGCGCCAGTCCAGTGGAATCCAGCACAGTCGTACTAACTGTCAAATCCACACCACTGCTCAGAGGAAAGTTCGGAAGCTGTGTGGGTATGTTCCCTATGAAATGATCGGCTGGAAGCTCGTCCGGTAACACGAAATTCACTCTGTAGTATTCCGAAGTGGATTTAGGCGACCGAGAGGATTTTTGCGAACGAAAAAGCTGACCGTTTATGTTGGATTTGATGAAGAACAGTAAGAGTAGAGTAAACAAAAATTGTGGCTGAGGGTTTGTGAGCAGAACAAAGTTGCGAAACTTGGACATATCTGTGCACCGGTAGGTTTTTAGTGTCACTAATGCCCCAGTACTCTGAAATTTCTACCCAGAACTCATCCCATTTTTTCATTCGTATGTTCTGTGTATTTGTTTTCTGGGATCAGCGTCATTCAAAAAGATCCATTCGGAGTGCGTAGATCGAGCTGTAATTTGTAAAAATTCTCTTTACGGAAGGTTAAGAGAAAACGCGAAATGAAACAGAAATTACTGGTAATGGTTTATCAGCACCTTTGTCTGTAGAACTACTGTACTGATCTCCTGTCCATCAGAAAAGTCCTTATATGCGATTATAAACAAGAAATTAGCAAAACTAACTGCCTTCTTGAATAGACTGCTTGTATTCACATGAATTTATGAAGCTCTTCGGACATGTTCTTTTTGTTTCATACTTTTGTTCACCGATATTTACATTCTGCATTTTACCAATAAACCTAGATAGTTTCTCAGTGAAGTACGATTTGTTCGCTTTCAAATGACTCAAATCAAACAGTGTCGGCAAATAAACGCCATAAAATTAAACATCACGTTGCTCTTAAAATTTGTCTGAATTTCGGTGGCACAGTAATGAAGCGTGGTATTTGATTGTAAGTCGTGAAGAGACAGGCAGTATTTGATAGTGGTATTGTAGTGGAGCAGAGAGTTGGGGGAACAGTACCTCAAGGCAAATACAAGAACTCACAGTAGGTATCCACAACTAATTCCACTACACTAAGTCTGCTGCGTATTGCAAGAAGATTCTCCTTTTCAGTAATAACGTATTTGGTTCCTCCAGCGGGCTAAATGAACGTTGACACGGTTAACCCACGATAACCAGGACCGCGTGCGAGCAGAAGGCGAAACGCGCGAGGGCGAAGAAGTGTGTATTGATTCAAACAATAGACAAGTGGTTGATATGTACAATGAACATAACCGGTGTGAAGAATGGTACGTAACAGAGATCGAAATGGTAACAGACTCTACAGTACGTTACTTGGTTTTAGGATTCGGAATGTTTTCCCAAAACTGACTGCTAAATAGTGAGCCTGATTAGACAGACCGCAGTTTGTGCATACAAAGTTTCAGTTCTCAACTTCCATACGAACATATCGTAAGTAACGCGGTTATGGTAGTCTAAGATGAAGATATCTTAGGTTGTTATGTCTGCTAGAGATGCATTGAAAAATCACGATAACTACACAGCAGCACATTGTCAATGGCCCATTTGGAATAGAGGATCACGTTTCAATTTGAGACGTCAGTAGCGATTGCACAGAGTGTGAAAAACAATTCGGAAGAAGTCTCAATTATTTCGCTTATTTCTTTCGCAAGGAAACTAGGATTCCGCCTGATTGTAACTGTAGGATAGAGAGGCGAAGGAAGCAGCCGCGTCATCCTGAATAAAAGTTGATTGAAAACATGTTGTAAGCGTTTACCCGAGTAATAGCTGCTGGTATTATGTATATGAAGTACTAGTTACAAAAAGAGTTATTAGATTTATTAATAATTACTGTCTGATAATCTCATAAGTCGTACCTTCTCATCTAGATATATTACAGGATTAAAACCCGAGCTGATACAGGTAATCAGTGTAATTTGCTTCTGAGGGAATATTCCTGTTGGCTCAATGTCCAATTACCGCCTTTCCAGCTTCAACTCTAATTTCCTGATTTGTAGGACAGAAATAGTCAGCTCGTTTCTCTAGTGTAATAATTTAAAAACTTTCGAACGATTTCCAGTCGCGCTCATAAATGAGCTTCAAAATATGTCACGGTAACAGAAGTATTTTGTTTCGAATGGTCAAAATTCGCCAGATGCACACAACGGGTGTCTTGGTTGTTGTCACTTATCAAATATACGTATCCGGTGAATTTCAACCACAGACCATACTGAGTACTCTTCAAGACAGCGGTGATCCAGAGGTTTCACTTTTTCTGAAATAAACAACTCGGGTAATTCGCAAATGACTTGGCATCCGTACAATTTAATGCACATGTAAAATGTTGAAAGGATTTCAACCTAGCCTCGGAAATATATTATAGCATTGAGTATGTTTATGTGGAACGTCATCGGTCGTTAAAACAAATTATTTGTTGACCAACGGAATTTATAAGAATAACGTGCTTTATCAGTGAGTTGGACATTTTTACACAAAACCAAATGAATGTCTCCTCGAAACGTTGTTTGGACATGGTTATAGAAGCAAGTTCTATGCATGGGTGGTTTAACCGGGTGGTGAATACCTTCAACCGGACATTACCGTCAGAGTAAATTGACACAGCTGTGATAGAACACGTCGTAGGTGCACTTATTTCTATGAACAAATTGTAACCATTAACGACATTCCACGGATATCTTAAATGTCAGTTGAGTAGACACTCAAATGTTCATTTAAAACGACTGACACAAAACGTTCCACTGGTTCGGCTGAAGCAAAATTGAATAGTAACTCTCTGAGTGCATGAAAATTTGTCCTGGACAGTTTTTCGTAAACGTGAGTTGTATGGAAATTTCTTGTTGCTAAATTCGAAACGATGAATGTATTATTTCTTTTTACCTAAACAGCGTTTGCTTAAACAAAAGTTTCCCATCTAGTCTGACAGAGTTGGTTTCTGTTACGTGAGTAAACATTGACCTGAAACCAAAGTTTCGTGGAATGATCAACCTTGTGTTGATACTAATGAAAGGAACGTAGAAAAGGCAGTTATAGTGTACCGAATTCGAGCTAACAAATTTCTGTTCAGCTATTGATGAACATATCTTCTGTATCTAAAAGGATTAAGTTAGAGCTCATTATGCTGTCCAGAAGCTTGTACAGTACTTCATCGCGGTGCTAAGTATAGTACAATCAAGTCGCCTTAAATTGTCAGAAGGAAACTGGACGCAATATACGATGGAAGTATATGGCAAAATTTCTCAATGAGTAAACTCAAATTGTCAATCTAGACAGCTGAAAATATGAGCGTTATGGAGGCATAGAAACTGACGGAGGCGGAATGCGTCAACACTGGTAGGCATTCTGTCTTTTAAAGGGCGGAAAGGACACTGCCAACTGGAATAAAATAAACTGACATCCAGTGCAAAAGTCACTGGTATTATGGTACTTTTGTTTTTGGTGAGGGACGCAGCCAGATAGTTATTTTTCAGTGTATTTCCGGTAGAGTTTACTATGAGACCACTTGGAAAATATATCTCTTCAGCATTTTAATTAAAAACAATTGGTTTTGTCCAGCTGATGTAATGTATGGCGTTCCAACAAATTTTAGCCTGATCAGTGATATGTTGTTCGGAAAAACTGTACGTTTAGGCATTATAATTGATCACTTTTTCCAAGATTAGGGTTGAACTCCAAGTTTAAGTTCAATCTAAAAAATCATGCCTTTTAGCTATGGATTTAAAAATAACCAATTAAACAAGATAGTTATTAAGTCTGTTGCATAGACAGGCTGTGATAGGTGAACTACCGAGTTTTTTTCAATACCGAATCCGTCAAGGCCAAATTGTATACCTTTGTATTTTACCGATCTTCCGAGATGGATGGCAGTTTATAAGCTTATTCTTAAAAGAGATTAAAAATAAAACGTGGATAGTGCAACTGTCTACAAATCCAACAAACTATAACCAATATATAAACCAAAATATGCGGCTGACAGCTATATTTGTCAACAAGGTAAGAGGAGAGTTTGATCAGCGGTAAAAATATAGGGGCAAAAAAGTTTTACGGAGTAAAGTTGACGAACAATAAAACATGAACCCACAATGTGCACAAAATGCACAACACCTGGCACTTATCAGGTACGTACAAACATCTTCAAACATGTCATTCAATATTTTCTCATAAGGTAAATGGAATTTACTGGCGAGTAATTGATTAACGTTAGAGTAACCGCGAATGGTTTTTTCCATTCATTTACTGGAAGATCGATTTTCGGTTTGAAACTTCGGTGTGTAGTCACTGAGGGTTTCTGTGACTTTCCAGCAATCGTTCGGAATAAATACAAAGCTGATGAAACTGTCCACCCCATGCCACATCACTCATTTGAGAATAACAGACCTTTTCGAGCCCACTAATTAATCTACTGAAGAGCAACTACCGAATAACCGGTTCATACGTTATGCTGAATCATTTGTTTATTGAGAAGTTGAAGAAAGAGACTCGTTTGATAAAAACTCGGCAGCACCTACGAGTAATCACCATAATTATATTCAGAGAATTTTTACGTGTAAACACTTTGTGAATGAATAATAAGCTGGAGTTTTTTATTGTTTAGCTTCATAAACATTACATATCCTTATAATTGTCAAGATTTTTAACATCACACTACACTCTTATGAAGCAAGCTTATTCGCCATAAGCCGCTGATCCGAGTTGTTTCATGAAAGATAAAACTAGAGCAGATAGTCGGCTCTCAATTCTGCTGCTGTTTGTTTCGACCATTCTGATAAGGGATGTTAATACCAAGCGGGCGAATTTGTTGTATAATTCCTAACTTAAATGAACCATTCTGATCCATCCAGCATAAGAACATGAATTAAGCTTGTTAACTGCTTGGAATGACATCAACTTCAACTTTGGATTTCGGGAGTTCCTTTTAACACTTTTGCTCTTTGTGAATTTGACTAGGGTCAAAATTGTTGTATAAGGTCTAACATCATATCGATAATTCTCATCAGCAACAAAACGAAGTGGTAGCCAAATTGAAAACGAATGAGTGCGCACAGGCAAAATTGTAGATGTCTTCCAGTTGGCAATTGTAACTCAGTCGTAGTAACGTGTTTACTGTGACCAGCACTTCAACCTATTCTCACTGAACAAGGTTACGAAATAGACGATGAAATAATGGTCAAATGTGGACTCGTAACTGATAGCTTAGCAAGTGACATACCCCATGCGAGTACTAACCGAACAGCATGCGAAATGAACAAAATACAGCCAGTGTCCGTTTGAGAAATCTGAAACATTCAGTCTCATTTATCCACTTGAATAGAGAAATCAGAAGACACAAATCACCACGTGAATTCATTCTGCAAACCCTCAGTAATAAATAAATGACTACTAGGAAGCCAAAACCAACAAGACTTAAATGAAACACGTAAAATCGGGCTGGATCGGGATAGATACTCGTGCCTAATCCCATGTTAAACAAAGCTTGACAGCCAGCTGTTTTTGTGCACGTAAGATCGCCTGTCGATGGCTAATCAATGATGTTTTAACATGCTTGAGAGTTTGTGGGCTGTGGACATTCACCAAGACTTTAAACCAGGATACGATATTGACCCAGTAATGTATGTTTCCACAACTGCAGCAAAATTGATATATACAATGGCTGATAGAAAATATAAAGATTTGCTTGTTAACCGGGGGAAGAGGTAACCTGTTTGTTTGTGAAAGCAGAACAAGCTTTGCTGCATTGCACATGCGTTTTAACGCGGCACTGACCACCCTTCCATCATCAGTCTATCACTTATGAAACGAAGTTTGATGTAGACGGCCCTTTCAGGCACTTCCACAGTCGCTACTCCCGCAGGAGTAAGTTTACTTCATTTCCGGACGAAACGTTGTGGGAGCTTGTTGGCACGAAACGTTGTGGGAGCTTGTTGGCACGAAGCGTTCCATACAACTCTCATTGTTCATCTTGCAATCTCTCTGCAAAACCACGTATATGTTAGTGACATTTCATATACAACAGGAGTGAAAGTCATGAAGTTCATGTACGGTCCTATTCATGTTGGTTTACGATACACTGAACGTTCGATAGATCCATCTGATCGGCGTCCAACCAGGATGCCTTGTAAGGGCAAACTGTTCTCACCTTCGTACTCAACCGTGAGTGAGACATTTAGGTAGACTGAGTGACTGACTGTTTTGTCCAATCGAGAACATGCCGTCGACGCATTGTTTTCAAAGTTTCATGTCATCCACAGTTGAAAGTGGTGCCTGATCAACTTTGGTCATGAACATACGCCGTGAGTACCATTCACGACCCAGCCCGATTTGTAATTTTGATCGTTTCATTTAGGTCGTGGTGATTTAGTTTTCATGCTGGTCACAAGTTTACAACCAAAGAGAGTAGGTGAAATGAATTCAAACGGTTATTTTTGTCTTCTGACCATTTTTCAAAATGCAGCCAACGCAAACTGGATTCACGCGAGCATATTATGAGCAAGGGGTTAAGGAACACAGCAGGAAACTTCGAAAGACCACTGAGATCGGTACTGACTGGTATTTGTAATGTACAAGCTCACTCCTAAAAATTGACTACCATCAGCTTCGTGCACGCGTTACTTATTTCGAATGAAGATATATACGATTGAATTGAGCTCTCCGGGTATGTTTTGCTAAGAACAAATCTTGAGAACTCTGTGACGCAACGTGTGCACAAACCTACGTTTATACGAAGATTATGCAGAATTTGGAGATATAAAGTTTAATCAGTCCAGTGCTTTATTGTTAAATACCATTACAAAGCAAGTCAGTTTAACGCCTGGTAAGCCCAAAGTGCAAACAAGGCAACTAGTTGTCTTCTTTGATTCAGAAATAAACTTAATGATCGGTTACAAACCGTTGATATGCATGCAAGCAAATTCAGGGTAACTGATTCACAGATAGAAATATATACTGTACAGCTATTTCTTATACAGACGTGTTGTATTTATGATACTTCGCGCTTTCTTCTCATGTTTCTGCAAACACTGGCCCGAGGTGACTTATCCCGGCTATACCGCTCCCTCGACGACAGCATTGCGCACAACCATCTTACCCGTTTTGTTGAAAATGATTATGCCTATTTGTCTATCACATTAGACGGAAGGGCCCTTTTATAAATCCTTTATTGCACCTTTGTACCATTCTGCTATCAAGCAGCTTTTTCTGATGGTTTTTTTCTGATACTGGTATGTCAGGTTAGAGATCTTTGCTGTAAACCATCTATGCGCTCCTGTTCACCCTACTGTTGTTTGGTGCAGTTGATCACACACTGATTCATACAGGGTTTCTTCTATGATAAGAGTTATGGAGAAATATAAAGATTCATACCTACCGAACAGTATACTTGAAAAACCTCATCAGTATGTCTGAAGATTTTATTCCATCAATTTGCACTAGCTCACCGTTGCTGTTAGCCTAAATGATGCGTGCTGTTTCTGATGCACTGGTATTTTGGTGCGTTTTCGAAAGATGCCACACAATCTAAAGTGCTAATTATAGCTACTGAACTGATTATGCAATGAAAACGTTTTCCGGTCAGATACACACCTAATGTGCTCAACTGTTCGATGACTCCCAACTTCCCCCGCCCTGTATTTGTGTTTGAGGGATCGCCTTTCTATCAGTGTATGCGTTTTTCTCCCTTATCAGTGGTTCGGGATTTTATCTACTACGACGATCAGTGGTGCCAAAATCGAGCTACAAAATAAAGAGTTTTTTAGAGCACGTCCAACTTTACCCGATCGTTGTTTACTTGGTACTTACATTTAAACCCTGAACAGTAAATGTATGCTGTTCCTGAAGTTTGAACTTGCCCGCCGACGAGGACAGTATGGTTAAAGTTAACATACTCTAAGTATATATTGATCGGCAGGTGTGCACACTTAAATACTTTGCTGGAGTTCAATTTGAGGATCCTAATACAAAAGAAAGGTTTCAAAAAGAATATGGACCGAGAACGTTTGAAAAAATGCGTTGCAAATTCGGGGTTAATGGTGGCCATATAATCCAAAGTGAAAGATTTTGTGAACTCACAGAGAGGAGAGTCAACCGTGTATATAAATGACTGAAGGTCAATGCTAGGTTTACACATGACTATTCCTGATTTCGTTTAGTTGCGCAACATTTCGAAACAGTGATGTTTCCACTTTACTGTTGCAAAAATGTGCTATCGTTCCTTGCCGTACATTGTTCTTGATTATTTTTGACTGGTGCAAAAACTATTCTAGTGCACATGGAGGGAGATATAAAAGTGTGGTTTGTTCATCCACAAAAATTGACGTGATTTAGACTAGATCTAATTCACAATTGATATTAGCGTTTGTATTCATATGGCACTTTCAGCTAGCATCTTTTTCATTTTATCGTGAAGTTCCGTTATAATCAATGGTAAAATATTTGCTGAATGTATTTAACCTCCAACCATCAAAGTTATCTTGGAAAAACAACAAAATCTAGAAGCTGAAAGAAACAAATCACAAGGAGATAAACTTAAAAAAACGAGCTCGTTTTTTTGACGATTCAATATCAGGTTAAATATATGCGGTATTTTGCGCCCCAGTCAATAGGGTGTACACCGTACTATTTCCAGGTCTACTGAACTGAACAGAAGTAAGGGACAGAACATTAATAGAACTAGACACCATTTGGTGGTATATCTTCCAAGTCCGAGTGATAGATCGATGGTTTGCCTGGGCATATTTCTTCTGTTACTGGTTAGAGTTCAGAAGACTGCCTTTTTTGCAAATGGTTCCAGCATAAACCTCAGCTGAACTAGGGCAGGTAGACGAGAAGGCTTTATGTGATTAATGAAAACACTGATAAAGTCAGTAGTTTGATGTTCGGTTGTTATCCAACGGTGATATTTAAAATCCAAACGTTTCTCCAGTGCGGTACACAAATCAACAACAATCATATGCAATATATTGTCAAAACCAAAAGAACAGCTCAACTCAATCGACAAAAGAAACGTAGCGTGCATAATTTTTACGTAATTACTGTAAAACTCTTACGTTGTTCAGGCTGAGTGAAAGATATTCACATCATTTCGTGAACACGAATTAAGCATCAATGGAAAACAAATTCTCGTCGACCTCTTTACGTGAGAACCAGACTGGACACGCGTCCAACATATGTACCTCAGAATTTCTTGCTCAAGCAAACACGAAACATCGGACAGAATTTCCGAGAATCCGGTGTCTGTCAAGCAGTTTGATTAAAAAATACACCCAAAAAATTGTACCGACCAGTTCGAGAAAATGATAACGTAGAGGGACGCAAACTGGTCTACGACCAATCAATATTACGTAGTTGAACGAACATACCAGACGCTTATCGCAGATAAGTGGTCACCTGGAACGTTTAAGGAAGAAGAGGGTAGCCCGATGGAGAGTGAAAAAGAAGGAAGGAACAAACCGCCAGTCGATTTCGAGGCCAGAAGTTCAAAACAAAGAGTTGTCAGAGGATCAGCCGCAACGGGATGTAATCACCATCAGTTCGGGTCAAAGGGTCGTCCATATTTTATATATTAAGGCGGTCATTCAATGACCTCCACCTACTAAATCGCTTAATACCACTTGCTCAAAGACTTAAGTAATGAGGACGTCACATTGTTCCCAATCTAAGTGTTAAGCTCGACGAACAATCGAATATATAAGAAGGTATGGCAAAATTGTTAAATTAGTGAAACACACCACGGATGAGCCTTATATATCTAGATTTTCAGTTCTGACTGTGACAAAATGAATTGTAGACATCAGATGAGTTAATTGCTGGGGATTGTTTACTTTAATAATGCTCAAAAGAGAATATGTGTAGATTTTGCCTTAATAAATACTGACAGAGAGGTGGACAGTTGTTTCAATCTTGCTCGCTTTCGTCGATGTCAGAAATACTGGTAAACATTAACCACTGACCCGCGACTGACTTAATGTTTGGTTCTATATTTACAGTGGTGACTGAAGTGTTATAGTGTGCATAAATTTTATACGTTTTTAACCTTCCTCTCTTTTAGTGAACTTTGCGGTGGTGCTGATTAATTGCTAGGTGGCCTGTCAAGCGATGCTGGTGAGCTGCTTTCAGTCGTTGATGTAGAATTGTACTGTTGTCACCCGCTTGAAGCAAAACATCTGAAACCTTAGCAGTTTGATGGACAGATCTAGGAGGTGTGTTGGCTAGACCGGTATTGATATATTTTAAACAATTTCAGATGTGTAATGTTTTCTTCAGTCAGCTAACCACTCAATGCTGATGAAATTGTCGGATGTGTTCAGCTGGATAGCATTCCAATCAACCTATGAAGCTCGATTCATTAGAGAGATGAACCTGCTGTACAAGAGAGAACAGATTTAGAAGGAAGGCTATCCCTAAACTCTGTGATTCTGTCGGACCCATCAAGAATTTTCTCTACTTGTACATCATAATATGTATGCCTTAAGGTGGCCTTCATTTGTAAACAGATCGCGAATTACACAACTTTAGGAGCAAGTTTTAATACTCTACGTTCTAACCACATCAGGTAGCCTTCCTTAGGAGTGTTTTAACCAAAATCACATGCTAACCACGACTCCTGAACTGTTTGACTTTATTTATACTAAGTTTTATGTGGATATCGCAAGAGGCGTTCAGTCTTTGTTATAGTGAATCAGTGGAAGCGCACGTTCTTAAGATAAGGTCGTAATTGTACTGGTCACCAACTTCATAAGAAAAGAAACACTTTTTGCGATAAGCTGCAAGCAAAACAGTCTCTTGTCGGGACTTTCTGAAAATGCTTTACTGGAGTTAATGGTGAAAACTCGCATTCAGAACAGTTCAGAAAAAACGAACAAGATTAATAAGCAATACTAGGTAGTAAAGATGAGTCCTTTTTCGTTTCTGATTGAAACCTGAAACAAAATTAACGACAGTGATATGAAAAGCGACCCTCTAATGGTCAAAGTTTCACTCTTGTATGGCCGTTTTTGGATTTTTAGCCGTGTCTTAGAAAAATAAACTCGGAATCGTTAGCGGCTTTGGTAACTGAACCAGTTAGAACGTCATTAGCATGTCAGATAATGTAATTTTTGTGTTCATTCTAATCGCACTTTTTTAAATCATTCCCTCTTGTGAATAACTTTGTTGTTGTTGGCAGTTGAATTAAACAATTTTAACAAAAATAAATCGTGATCAATTCAGACTTCCATGTATTGAGCCTCAATGTTTGGTAGAAGCCAGTCATCTTAGTATAAAAAATAATTTCTTCAAAGCCAACTTACTCAGTTTCAAGATTCTGACAATTAAATTCATTCTTGTTTTGACAATCTAATGACTGGACTAGTTTATTTGCAAGTGGCGAATTTGCACTGAAACGAAATGAGAATTCTGGAAAACTTCATTGTATTATAAACTATTCCTAACGATGAACCTCAAATCGACAATTCACTTCCGGTTCTGTCCTTGTTTTAGCTCACACTTCGAACGGACTGGCGAAACCGTAACCGTAACTTTGAGTGAAACTTCTCGTTCTCCTGGCTCTCGGTTCCATCAACAGTAATTGTGAAATTTAACATATCTGCGACTGAATTAACTTGTTTTACAACTTGTTACTGCGGATAGACGTGGTCTACTTGAGATGGTCCGTTTACACTGGCTACTGTTGTAATGGTCTGAGATGGTGTTTGTTAAGTCTTCTAATGCTTTCTTCCAGGTCGGCTTTTCACGGTCGGTTTCGTCTTTTTTAACATCAGCTAGTTTTAGACTGCAAAGCTGATCAGAATGGCGATCCTTCACTTTGCTGGCCTGAACTGTTAACCTCTGGACTACCCGTTCCTTGCGTTTTGGTGGTCTAAATTGTGTTCTCAGATCGGATGACTTCTTCTCCCTGACCGCGGCATCAGAATTTTCTCTACATACTGTTCGAAATTAAATGATTCTGCCAAGCTAAGCCTTTGCAGCACTCACAATGCAATAGCGCATTTTGATTTCAAACGCCCCAACCAGTTGGTTCAAATGTGTTTTTCGTTATGGTGAGTTTTTAGTAATTGATGAAAAATTCCTTCTGAAAGACTGTTTATTTACAATTTATATTGTTTAACAGTTTTCTGGGGAAAAGTTTCATTTCTTTCACCTGCACACAGGAATTAGCTCGTTCAACAAGTGGGAGCAGCATTGTTGGATTCGGCTTATCACTTTTGTAATGGAAAAATGATTTTTTAACTGAAAGACAATGTGGAACACTAGCTCGGTGTAAGTCACGGTCAGACAATCTACAAATTCACAATCTTTCGTGGTCCCGTAGTCAAATTTCGACGTAATTTTGAGTACTTCGCGAAGTCGTTTCTGTATACGGAAGACCTATTAGCATTGTCAGATAGTACACGCCAACAAAGCCTTTGGCTGTAAATCTAGAAACGTGAGCGATAGCTGTAGATACTGTGCGTGAAGCAGACAACAAAGTGACAACTACAACGTTCTCCAGAACATATTTGAAATCGCTGCTTCCAGAACACTGAGGAAAACTGCCGTAGTTTTCGTTCTTTGTAGTTGCCAGCACTTCATTTGAATGTCAACTCATCGATTTTCATTTTTCACTAAGTTCGATTGCTCTGAATCAAATTGGATGTGAAAGCTTACCTGCTTGTTTATGACCTGAGTTCATGGTATAAAGTCTGTTGCAGTTAAGCTTGCTTGGAGCGTTCCCCATCTACATGTTGGAGTGCACAGGACAGTCAGTCTTCTTTTAACAATGGCTACCATCACAAGCTAAACTAGTACTTACAGCAGGGCAATTTTTTCGTTCCAACCTTTGTGTAACTGGTTATCACATTGATTTGTCAAATGTTCTCATTTTCTTTGCTCCTTCTTAATCTTATTGTTGTTCTGTTGATGACTCCAGACTCAGTTTAACTGACAAATTTATGAAAACTATAGGACACAAATATCACGCGTGTAATTTTGCAATGAGCCTAACGACTAAACAGAAGCAGGTTTGTGTTTGCAGTTGCTTGGTGGAGGAATGGGCATTAATCGTCCATTCAATTGATATCAAAAATATGGGTTGAGTACGTATATGAAGTAGGCTACATAGCCCTACTAATTACACTGAGAAGTCTTCATATGGGTGGCAATGAGAATTTACACTTGTGTTCTTTAACTGAAGAGCTGTAGATCCCGCTTTTACTCATCGACCAGTTGTCAGTTGTCGATTCAATTTAGGGACATGAAAAATGGTATTGCTGTGATTGTTGTTAGTTTTGCTTAAAGCAGAGTTCTTTGCATTTTCACTAAAGATAAACGGCAAGAAATCACTTGTTGGGGAGGACAGCTGTTGTAGTCGCAAAGAAGGTCATTCAGAGCGCTTGACTGTCTAGATTTGGCGAGAAAGGTTTGATTATAGGGAAGCCCATGTGAATGGATAAAGAGATGGACTAAACGAGTGAAGCTGTACATAGAGAACTGATTGCGTTAGCTTCGTTCGCCAACATGAAACGTGCAGGTTGTTTTAGTAAATTCACTCACATTATATTCATCACTTTAGTGTTAAGACTGCAGAAAACCACCCTAGAGGTATTCATTAAAAAACCGGTTGAATTGTTCTCATCAAACGGTGAAACAATCTCAGTCAACATATACTTCACGAAACAGTTCCATGCGTCCGTAAGTGAATAACAGTTGAATTCATTAAGTCACCTGGTTTATTCTGCTAATGCACAGTGAATGTGTGCTTTCGAATAACCTAAATATGCAACACGGAAAGATCATGTTGCCAAGTTTTTTCGTGATTTTGACGTTAAGTCTAAAGCATGAAAGTTTAAATTGCTAGAAGAAGCCTTCACCTTAGAGTCCGTGCATAGTGCGTATTGCAGTTATTGGGGACGCTGGCAAAACTGACAGCACTGAACAATTATCAGTACAATGCATGCAAGCTGTTAGTGGACCAACTTGATAATCCTTTACCATTCATTATTTGCAGTGCACTTTCATAAAGATTATCTGGGCTGTCAACCCTCGCATTTTAAAAGCGTCAGCCGGCTAGTAACTACCCGTCAAGGAATTTATAAAGGTCACTTTTATGTTTGAACTCAATGAAAGCATCTAGCACATTTTCGGATGTGGACCCAAAATGGCTAACTCACAGCGTGTGCCCACGTACGACTGTTATCGGTCTTTACTCTATAGATGCTTCAGCCAGTAGACTAAACTGCGGCGTAAGAGTGACCTAATTTAAAAATGAGTCGAATTTTACCTGGGGACAAATTCAACAGGAGCTCAAACGTTTTGCAGTTGTGTCCGCAACAAATTACCAAGTTCGAAATCAGTGCAAAGCAGTGAGACCACACTTATCATAATACTCAACTCTTCCATCCGTACGTGATAATGTTGAGAAACTATTGCATGATTGTTTTTTATTGGGTGTCAATCGGACTTAAATGTTGCTCAGGTGGTTTCTGTCCTGGCGGCTTCATTCAAGTGATTGTTATTCTGCTCCATGAAATGACTCACTTTCATAAAAGCCACTGTAAACACGACTTGTCCCAAATAAAACGCTAGATTACAACTGGTTTGCACGAGCATAGGCAAGTTTGATAATTATTGGTTAGTGTTTTGATGCACCACCATCTGAACCTGCAAGCTATTTTTGTACTAGCGAATTATATCCCTGGATTCAAAAACATTAAGAAAACAAGCTCACATGGTTCAAGACCATCAGTACAACGACTAGTCAATATCTTTTTCGCTACGCTGAATGAGCTGCCCTAATTAAGCACAACACATTTCTACATGTTACAAGATAACTGTCCTTATTCTCTTGATTGTGATGAGAGCGGACAGAAGTTACGCGATTGGTAAAAGTTCCATTGTAATTTCATTTTGATGTCAACGTATTATCGTGACATTTGCAACCGCAAAGCTACCGTAAGATTGTTTGTGGCAAGGATCAGTCTGCTAAAAGATTTCAGGTTAGTCCTCTACAAAATTTATTTGGTCGTATAACTTCGTCAAGCTGCCCGGTTTATTTTGCCAAAGCACTAAGTCTACTGGTAGATTTGGCTTAACACTATTATATACAAAGTTTCTTGCAACCTGATGCCATATGCTGTTTTCAATTTTTTGTGACCAAGAATTCAAGCAGATGTTTACGTTTCAAGCCGTTTTTCAGGCGATCTCTTTAAAAATTGGTAAGACTTGATGAAGCTTGATGGAGCCCCAGTTTTGAGGCGTCAGCGCAGCTGGATGCCACCAACTGACGTGGAATGAGAAATGAACCATTTTGTATGGTAGTGGGTTTACAAGTAATTCGCTGTATAAAACTTTCTGACATTTAGAAAACTCAGTGTTTCATCCAACGAAGCAGAACTGAGATCATTCTATGCAGGTGTCAAAAATGACCTATTCATAGGCGAAACGAACTTATTCTGCAAAATGAACCACATAATTACCTATTAGGAGGCATACATTGTGAGGGTTTGCGAATAGTATAATTGATTCAATATTTGTTAACTACCTCTAGCTTGTAAACAACTAAGGTTAAGTTCATTATTAAACAATAAGATATTCTCAAGTGGTAATCTTATCACACTGACAAAATATATGGATAATAAAACTGAAGCTGCTCATTGTTTGTTTAACTGTCCAAACTCACACAGTGTTAAAACAAGGGAACTCGTAGGCGACTGGTGAGTGCACAGCTAATGCATAAAATCCTCAACAATAATTAACCGGTGAAAAATCAGTAGTATGGTATGATGCTTTGACTGCTTACAATTGGTGGTAGACGAGCAAAGTGAGTTGTGTATGAAGAAAATGAGGAATTATTTGTTTCCTTGACCAATAAGTGTGAAACAGTCGCCAAGATGTGAATGATGTTAATAGTTCGTTGAAAAAGATAATTGCTCACATCTGGTGCGAATAGATTTATGAAATCAAATTTTCATAGCCTAGAGTAAGAGTGTCGGGTACCAGCTAACAGCACACCCATTTCTAACGAAATTAGCCAGAATTGTGAGTTTTAGCTTCATTGTAATTAGCAATCAGTGTTCTGAGTGATTCTTTTGGTTAACACAAGTTGGCCATCCAAAATGAGCGCTAGTAAGATTTTATTCCAAATAGACCCGATGTATGAAACGATTTGCCAGTTCTAATATTCACAAGCATTTAACCTAATCGCGGCTCTTCTGAAAAGAAATTTGGATTGTACAGCATCCTGCGTAAGCTCTAAACAATGTTAACATTTGGACAATTGCAACTTCGTGTGGTTGCAAATACATAAAACCTGGCCGCACTGTAATAATTGAACTCATTCTGAAATAGTTTGGATGTAGTTTATATTTGATCAGAGTGGTCGTTTTTCACTAATCCCGTTCATTAAGCTTTGCCTGGAGAGATAAAATGGTTTTTCGTCTAGCATTGGTCTGAGACTATCAGTAGATGATATCCTCACAAAAAACTGGGACCGAACTATGACTCACGTGTTTTAACACTTAGGTTATAACATGCACACCATGAACCTTGGTTTCACTTGTTAAAGTTAGCTAGATCTCCGTGTGCAAACAGAGCATCTGCAGTGTCATTTCAAAAATATGTCTTGGATTAATCTATGAGTAGACTTTCCCGAATAAGTTTGGCCAACCGTGAAAAGTAGTAGCTGAATCCGCACACAAATCTGAGTGATCTGAGACTCTTGAGGTTCAATCAGCTGAGACACTTACGCACTGATGATGTCATCTCGCCTGGTGATGAAACGTTTGCAACCTAAATGCCAAGCTCGGCAAGCATATCAATACCAAGACGCATCAGTATTTCGGCCACTTCCTTAAGGAATTATCAACGACTGCTGGAGTCAGGTTATTTTCACTGGTTGTCTGTGGAGCCCCTCGTTGAATACTCCAGTATGCTGCTGTTCAGTGCTGACATTCGGGTGGCTCACCGTTGCTTCCTTGTTGAGGTGCTGCTTAACTGTGAGGGCCTTTTCCCTACATTTTAGAACAAAAAAAAGAATCGCTGGTCTATCCAAATATATGATTTAATGAACCAAATCCAATAGGGAGCTTGTGAGTGCTTATAACAGACCTGCCGGGCAGAGAATAGATTGTAGAATATGTGAAAATATGCAGGATTTAGTTTATTTTCAATTGCCGGTTGAATCTCCCTTAAATATGTGGGACAGCAAACATGGTTAAATTAAACACCCCACCTGCAAGGTAAGTTTCACGTAACTTCTTTTTCGGAATTAACGAAATATTACGTCTTTGGAGATACTCAAAATACTCGTTGGATTATCAGTTCTCTCCTAAAGTAATAAAACGAGACATCGATTCGTGTAAGCAAACTAAAGCTTGGCATACTCCGAAAAAATTTTTGTGTTCCCTTCTGGCGCGCTGTTTTATTGATTCTGTGAGACCGAAGGCCACAGAAATGTATGTTGTTGCCGTGTGAAAGTCCTATTTGAATAATACGTATGTTTTTGGTAATCGTTTGTTGGCGGTTGAGGATTTTTATCCATTTCAGATGACCACACGAACCACAGATTTTAAAATATTGGGTTTAATTATGGTCGCTATTTTGTACAGCTACCTTTGCTGAATTAATTTTTGAATAACTGAAATTTTGACAGTGTTACTTCTATAATTGTTTGGTTATTTCAATCTTTTCCACGTCGCTACAAAATTCATAGAAATCTAATTATAAATAGGCTGCTTTGAGACTTTCACAATTACATAGAGTATGTACGTTTGGTAGTTGAATAAATAGAGCAAGTCAGATGGTTCATTAACGTCGTAGACGTGGGACGGTTCACAATGATTGGAATGGAGCGGGAGCGTTGGCAATTGTGTGCTACTGCCAATCGTGCCCTCCACGAGACATGGATTTTTTGGCGTCAAATGGTTTACGCTTGCTTGGGCTTCAAGTAGCTGTTGAATAGTTGGCCGAGGAGATGGAGGGTTTATATGAACAGTTCTTGGCACACAAACGGGGGTTGCAGATTCTGATGAGAATAGCCTTAGACTTTGATAACAGTCGTCAAATGATAGTTGTTGAATTGGTTTGGCGAACTTTGTAAATGACTCAGGAGGCTTCATTTAACTGAACACCGATTGTACTGGAAATGTTCTTCATGAAACCGTTTCGGAGCCATTTCGGAGGAGGTTGACGAATCCTTTATGGCAGTCTTCTTGTTGTTCTCTCAAGCTAATCGGTTTGACAAGTGTGGCAGTGCCACACGTTCATCAGTAATCTCACTGTTGTTTTGCTCCTTTCTGTGCTTTTCACAGTCGGACCTAAGGATTTCACGTGATTTGTTGGACCACTTTCAGTCGAAGTTAGATGCCCGTATTTTAAGAGGACTAAACTGTGAGATTACGATTAGAGTGACATATGCATATGTAGTTAAAGCTAATAGCCATGCAAGAATACAGGTAAGCTCCCGAGTAAAACTTGAGGTCTTTGTGTTTTAGTCAAGTAACGAATACAGACTGCATGGTTGATGCATTTTCCGCAATTCCTTAGAATTTTTTGATTGGTATTTTTGGAAGGCAACTTGATTTGGCAGTATCGACGCAGTCCCTGAACCCTAGGATTCCTTATCACTTTGGTATATCCTTATGTTACTGATGGTGGTTTTGCAAGCCACCTTTATACATATATATATACAACTGGTGGTATCTTGCTCAAAAATGACGAGCATAAACCGAACGTTAAAATTTCTTGGTCCGTTAGTTGTCATTCAGATGAATGGAATAGATGTTACTCAATATGTTAAACACTATATTGTTACGGAAACCCCATGGTCCACCGTATTCTGTGTTAATACTCAACACACGTTGATCAGTCAAGTTTGTATTGTTGGTTGCAAACATTTATATAGAAATCTGTGGATCAAACATCACGATAAATGAAAAATATGGAGACAGCATATCTTTCACAACTTCCCGTTCTTCCATTTCAACCAGTAGACTAAGGTATTTGATTTCACTTCCAGAATACAGTTGCGTCATTGGTAGGTTATACAATTGGGTCAGAAGGCTTACTTCCAGTCTAACTAGTTGATAGATTAATGTAAGGGATGTTTAAGGATTGTTTGGATTCGATAGAAGTTGCCTGCCAGAAATTGTCTGTTTTCCCCCCATTGGTGCTCTCCTGGTTTTGACAAGCTGGCAATTATTTGACAAAGAAGTATTGCCTGGATGTATGGGGCTTCCCGATTATATGTTTACTTGAAGTTTCCAAGTTTAACTCAGTCACATTGAGTTAGTTATACACGTACAAACTGTAGTCTTTCTGTAATGAAAGAACAATGAGCGAGACGCAATTTTAGCTGAACTATAAACATTCTCGTTTTTAGTTGGTTAAATGATCATCTAAGATAATTTTCGTATGTAGTTCTAGCGCGTTAGTAGTTAACATAAACTGCAATACACCAGCTTAATTCACGGAAAACCAATTAAGATGAAAAGACACATGAAGTTCCTTCCTTCTGACGTTGCTTAGTTTATCGGAAACCATCGGGTTAGATGATTTTTCGAATTAGTGACGCGATTTATTCAAGCCGTTTGTTTGCAAATTGGTCGATAGGCATTTTTTAACATTAAGATATGTCCAATATTTAATTGCAAAAAATTGTTTAAAACTTGCTAGTGACACTATCTAGCTGTCGATTTTAGATGGCGTACTCAGATCATCTGTTGCGACCTTTTAGAAAACTGCCAGTCGCTTTGTTGTTTCATATGAGAACGCTTAACTGTTCGTCAAAATGCATGAGGTGGTTGTCAAAAAAACATGCGATGAGACAAAAATGAAAATAACTAGCTTCATTTATTCACTTTTGAAATTGCGTGATGCAATCTCCAGTCGGCATCCACTTCCAACCAGGTGAATTTCAGTCTTCACTCAGGTAATCATTTAAAAAGCGTCAGTTGATTACGAGACACGGAAGACGAGTTAACTGTCTGAGAGTGCGAGTGGAAGTTCATACAAAAGAGGTGACAGTAAACATGTTATGCATTGCTTTGAAAGCAAAAGAAAACTTCAGCTAGTTTGTCAATACTTTTGAATCTGTTCAAAACTATTTACGCTTGTTCATGTGCCATACTTAGCTGGAGACTGCTGGACTAAGAAGAATCTTGCTATGGCCACATCAAACCAAAATCCCGCGGCTATTTTTCTAATATTGTTTGTGAGCAACAACAAGCCTGGTTGGTTCTTTTCACTTCTGAGGTTGAAAAGTTTTTGTACAATGAAGATTCTGAGGGTTTTTACTGATGACGGCCGTGAAAAAAATAAAATTACGCCGCGTCGCACCACTTATGAAACTCGGCACTCACCAAAGTGTTCGATGAAGTGAAAAAGCAGACTACTGTTATCCATGCAGTATGTGCTTGTTTACAACATCTGTTGCTAGATCATTCCTGTTTATGACTCGACATTGGAATAGAAGATACACGCCAATCATCCGTACAGTGGTTTAACGTGTCCATCAAATAGCTCATTCTGATTGGTTCACGATCTACCAATAAACACACGAACACTTGTTGGTCAACTATACAGCTGACCATCGTATAGCACAATCAGGTGAACTTCTAGCATAAAATGTCAGAGCATATCTGTTTAGTAGAAAGGATATGTGAATACCTACGAGTTTTTCATATTTATTTTCACGGATGATATAATACATTGTCTTTCTGAACGTATAAAATGTCCTTCCTTAATACGTGACTGATATAATCCAGCCGGTCACTATGCTTTCAGGATGCACTATGTGTGGGACTGTTTGACGTAAAGACAGTTACGATGTGCATCTCCTAATTCACGAAACAGCTAGTTTCTCCAAGGACTCAATAAGTTACCAGGGGAGTTTTTAGAAACCCGACACCACACTTCAAAAAATTTCACACCTAATTTGTTCTACCTTGCCAGCTTTTGCGCTCTGTCGCGAAATGAATCAGTGCGAATTTTTAGCTTTAAGCTGCTGATGCGAAATCGCATTTTGTTTGTGTGAGTTGTATACAACAACCGGTATTTACACCTGTTGCTAATAAGTCACATGGTTGATTTGGAACTAATTGTGGTTCACTTGATTTTCGATGTGCAGCCCAATTTGGATTTGCCTGTTACACGTTCCAAGACGTTCAGGCAGACATTCGTTATGGTGAAAACTGCAGGACAGGCAAGTAGTGGATTACGGTGAACAATAGGTCGTAATGAGCAAACTTCATTTACTGATACCGAACCGATTCGAAACCATTTCTTACAATACCGTTTAGAACTAACGCAAGTATGGTTATTTCCTTTTTCGTGTGGTTCACGGAAGACTCTGAACAACGTGCCCCACCAGTAAGATACAGTAAGTGTAACGAAAACAGGTGGTAAACAATATGTAAATATCTCGGTTTTCAAACTAGCATGAATTTTCAATCAGAAGCAATGCTTGGATTTACTTGCTTTGTCCTTGCAGGTCTAAGTTCACATGCAGCATACCAGTAACCATTTCTGTACTAATTTTGAGCTGAATGTGAAATGAATGTATGAGATTGTCTTCCATGTTGGCAGTTTACGTCACTTTACACGGCTCAATGTTTTCTTCGAGCATCTCACATAACTTAATGTGATTGAATGTTACCAACTTCGCGAATGCAAATACTGCTAATGACAATCAGCAACACACTATGTGAGCATTCTCAAGTTGTCCCTAGCCTTCTGCGAACATAAGTTGGCCCTTTTTTCACCAAACTAAACAAGCGGGCGAAATGTTGATGCATAACCTCTGCCTTCCCGCGTTTTTGCTTTTCAAAATTTGTCGCATTCCCTACAGGTAAGCAAAATGAATGAGTGACTTACATGAATACAAGTGAATGTGTTCGGCATGGTTTACAGTTGTGAAGTTGAGCCGATGTTTCGATGTCAGTTCAGCTGTTGCCCATTTTACAGATTTCCGTACAGCGAGTAGAATTTTCAGAGGATGAAGATTTAATAACTTATAGAGTTCCTTTATAAAGTTGTCTTATACAATGAACTTCGAAACAGGATTTTCACTGGAGATACAACATAACACTACCGATTTAACTCTTCATATACATCTTTTGTTATAAAGGTTCCCTTTGAAAACGCTACTTCACCCAGTTCACATAAAATGGATGAATTGATGGAATTATACCGTGAAGATATTCGAGAGATGTTTTTTCATAATTTTGCAAGGCTCACTTGGAAGAGCTGTTTATTGAAGGGAACCTTCTTTCTGTTGGCAGTAGATAAAATTATAGAAAAATTCAGAATATTTAAGAAAGTTTGTTCAAGTTTTCTAGGTTAATTTGGTCAGTAGTAGCGCGAAGAAATATAGGATTGTGTCAAAACCCAATAAAAAAGAGTGTTCCACAACTGAAACACGAATTCAGTGACCAGCGTTCCTGCTTGGCCAAGTCGAAACTAACCGCGTACACATTATTTCTAATTGTGTTCGGTGTTTTTTTAAAGTCAGCCAAGGCAAGACTACTGAACGAGAAGGAGTGGCTTTAAAGAAGATACATAACCTAAGAGGGTTTCTTCCAAGCGAAACCCCAGCAGTTTTGTTAACTCACAAAACCGGCTAACAACCCATATCGGAACATGAATAATTATATATGTCCAATTAGTTAACAAGCACTGACGTTTCTTCTATGTCAGCTCTTTAGTAAACCTTCGGTATCTGATGAAGCTTGTAGACAATAGCATAAAAAATCATGCTGTGTTCTGCTATCGTAATTGTGTACCGGAACAAGATACTAAAGTTTATATGCCGATGAAATTTCACTCGGCCAGTCAGCAACCAGACAACCAGAACAACGTTATGGGTTAATATTTCGGGGGCGTAATTTTTTGCAATAACTTTGGCACTGCTTCTTTAACTCCAAGTTACTTGTTTGTGCATGAACACCTGTTTGCGGAGGAGATCACGTTTATACTTCACGTCGCACACACAAATGCCTGTATGCAACATAACCGAGGGAATTAAAATTATACAAAAAATAATTGTTGTCAAACAGAAACACATGATAGTCTGCTTGGGTTTTGTGAATCCAAAAGCATTGCCTACAACGTTGTCATTCCTCAACTTCCTGGTCTTCCTTGAAGACGCTGAGCAACGCGCAGCGATAGACCAACGATTCCAGATATTGAATACAAGACTAGATCACATCATCTAGTACTAGTGAAAAAGTTGTGAGAGTGAATGAAGAGACAAATTCAAACGTTTCGATAAACAGATCGTTCCCGAGCAATGAGCAACAATCTGACACCGAGCAGGTTAAGGATAAACTATAGTCATATGCTATGTCAGTCTTACTCTACAGCGAACATTCGAGTAGTCAAGGGGTTCGAGAACAATAGGAACTAATCGAGCTGCAAAATAGTTAAATAGCTGGCAACTGACTGTTCTTACAACTGTCAAACCGGCGTGAAGAAACAGGCATCTGAGCCAAGGGTTGGTCAAAGATCAGAATGCACAAGGGAAAGCATTTGACAATGATATGGCTGTCGTTATTTTTACAAAATTTCACAGAGTAAATGTGTGAACTACAGAGCACCGATAATTCACTGAATAGGAGGGTATTATCCACGAACTGCAAAAGAAACAACACAAGTCAACATTCATTTCTATCGGCGGAAATGGACGTCTAATACGTGAATGCCGATTGGCACACTACAGGTTGGGGAAGGTTAATTTCTGATTGCTTGATTGTATATTTTATCAGGATTCACTCACCATTTTAACTGAACTGGGTTATTAGAAATCATGGCTGCTCAACCTGTTGATTTTAGGACAAGTATTTACTTCCCCCCCTTGGGTTCAGACAAACTTGAGCAGAGTGTACGTCGAAATATCTGAAACACTGAGTGACGCGCGCGAGTTTTGGGAACGAAGTTCACAGTTGTCACAATATTGTGATGTCGAACCTGATAGAGTTAAGATGTGGTATTGGAGTTAATCAATTTGCCATCATAAAAGTATGAAGCTCGTTAATTTAGAGTGAGTACTTTTAGTGTGCATTGTCAGACAATCGGACATACTGTACTATCACGTGGTTAATTTTTTGGACTACTAAGTATTATTTGCGGACACTGTCGATAAGCTCAAATCACTCCTGTGTTTTCCAAGAACTGTAAAAATTCTGTCTCAAATGAGGCCACTAATTCATTGAGATGTATGCGCCCTCTTGTTTTGGAACTAAACGTTCTTTGGTAATCCATGTCTCCAGGTATGTATGTCTTCTAGTGTGCGCTTTTAATTTCTGTTTTCTCGGTATTTCACGAAAAGTCAGTGTTGCACAATTTATTTATAGAATTCATATCGAACTTTACACCTGTATGTAATAACGGAATTTTCGAGTTAGGCTAATTGACGCGAGGTGTAGAAATGCTGGATGTAGGTTATGTTAAGTATGTCTCATGGCATCAGAGTACAAGCTGAAATATTGGGTTGGCTACTGACGTACATCGGAAGATCTAGTGGGGAGTTCCAAATGCAGAACGCAGCCAAAGGTAGAATACACATCGAACTTTCTGATCAGACAAAATACGCTGTTCTCTTTCTGCGGTAATTATACCCTGTTTCCCCTAGAACAGCTTAGTATAGGCAACACTAAAGCGTGAGGTAATATAACTGCTTCATAGCGTTGCTCATAGGCGTTACTCGTATCATTTTGCTATAGCAGTTGTAGAAACTTAACACTGTCCACTGATTAGCTCGATCACAGGTCCACTCCCAAAGTGCGTAGACATCGGGTTTTAACGTGTTGGCGCCGAGTAGTGCGAATTTTCTCGTGCTGTATACTTCTACACACTGGACGGTATGTTCTCCTGGTCAACAGCAAACCTACTGGCCTCAGATCAGATAATAGATCTGCCGTTTCTATTTGGTGAATGCAACTTAGCATTCATCCGAAACTTGCACACTTCGGAGGCAATAGTTATTTTGCTTTACTGGACTTTGTTACATGCTACATTCGCTCACATCCCAAACAATCTGTAGTTGCACCATAATCCTAACTGTTTAACTTTTATTATTCACGTCAGTCTGGCTACGTACTTTCAACAGTTGTCGTTCAACTCGTGATCCTCCAGCAGTTTCTACGTCAACAGCACGCTTGACAGCGGTGACATCGACGTCCCACCGCGTCCAGAACATTGATGATTTGTCCTATCATCCATACTATCTTCGTCTGTCGTTTCTTTATCTGTCCATTACAAGCACCATTATTTACGCCGCAATGTTTAATAAAGGGTGTGCAAAATGTCATAATACAAAAAGCTTCGTGTTCCACTATCGGTCTTTTCCACAAGGTGTTCCAGTAGATTCAACAGTCTTTTTATAGATACCGAGTTACCATTTTCAGGTAGAAATGTGGCATTTTTAATGACCAACCAATTTAATAATAGTTACTGTCGATATTTCTATCTAGACGTAAAAGTGCTGCGATTAGGAACTCGTTTTTTTATTTGTAATCGCCTTGGATATTCAATAATCAAACGTGGGCACGTTTTGTCAAAGAAGTTCACTCAGCCTAACTCTATGCATGTATGTGAATCCGCCATCGTGTTGTATTTTACTAATTTCAGTATTTTATCAGCGCATGCAGAGGAGTCTTGTCATCTGGACAGATGAAAATATTTGTGATATCATTTACGACGGTAAGAAGAGACTGAAAGAAACACCATGAGAAGAAATGTTCCCAATATTTAGTTTATTCAGTCGCGTTAATGATCTATTGTTTTTGCGCACTATGAGGAACGATGAAGAATTAAAGGAACGGCCTCACTTTATATGTGAATCTTGGTTATTTTGGTTCTACACTGAAGCTGAGCTGAGCTCAATTTTATTGATAAATAGAGTGTATAAAATCTATTGTTATCGATTTATCTCCTTTGCAAGTAAAGTTTTGTTTGTCGTTGCTATTTGACTAAATGGTGGGCAGGAATTTAAAAACAACGAGCACAAATTTTGAAGGAGTTTTCGCGAATGCTATTTCATCTTAGCCTTTCGAGAGAGCTATAAAATTGTAGACTGGTCTGAAGTGGACTGAAAGAGAGCGCTTAAGTGGGCAGTCAACATTTTGGTAGCGAAAAGTAAATGTTTACTGGTTACCTGAGACAAAACTTCATCCCCTTAGCTTTTTATATCACATCAACTCATATGTACTTAAATGTTTCAACTCATGGTAGGGATTTTGATTCAGCTGGGCTAGTTCGTATTCCATACGTTTAGGTTGAGTGCGCCGGAAAGAAGTAACACACTCCATTCACAACGCACCTTTTCTAAAGTGCTTACTAGTGATGGAAACGTTCATTTATTGAATACAAAATATCATCTCGTCCCTTAATTTAAAGAGGAAGTGTGTTGAAAAATGTTAAAGGTTTATTTGTTCGCGTCAATCTCGAATTCGGAAAATACCACCACACAAATCGAACAGATGGAAATAGTGCCTGGACAGGCATGCACTGGATTCTCCTCTGATCAAACGGTCGTCTGAATAAACTGCTACAAAATTCCGTGGGATTTTCAGCTACTCTGTAAAATTGGTTCATATTAAGAATTCAATTGAAAGCTATTCTCCAAAGAACCAAAGTTGACGCATTAGGTTTTGTTGTGTTTAGGACAAACGGTTCCGGTCTGTCGATATATTAATGCTCGAGACCTTAGTGGACCCCATTCCCACAGGATTCGGAAAGCTTTTCAAAAATCAGTCGTCAGCGAGATTTCTTAAAGTTTGTCGGCGTTAATCTTTACATTAATCTTGCCAGTTTTAACCCGGCAATTTACCACATTGTTGTCACCAAACTTGAGGAAGCCCCTTAGTGCATTTTCACAATCATCGAACGAAGCAGAACCAGATAATTTGAGTCACGTATGCACACTTAAAGAAAGGTTAACGTACGTTAGCAAATGATTTAATCATAATTTACTCATGACATCCGATTGTAGTACGGTTGTCTGATTCTCCAAGAAGAATCAGTCTAATCAGCTAAAATCAGAGTAATAATTATCAACAGCAACTGCTGTTTACAATAATACCCCGAAACTGTCCCGATAGAAACTGATTCACTTTGCTTTCATTAACCACTAAGTGTCAAACTGATATGCCACTCAGTTGAGTGTGCTGATGATTAACAGCGGATTATCAGTCCTGATTAGGTGACCTCAACAATCAGTAAAACTCCATACAAGAAAACTCACGGTTTCAAAATCCACCGTAATTCCTAGCTCAGTGGTTTTTGGATGACCTTTTACTCCATCTTCGTTTGATTTTGCCACGGTATCGTTTGAATTAACAGACAGCTTTTACTGTTTTATACTGAAGTTCTGTTTATGGCTTCATCTTAAGTGGATAAGTCGAACTTGAGATGGTTGAAATGGCAGCGCACTGAACGGGGTTGTCTTCATTGAGTCGTCATCAAGCAAAATACATTACAGCTCATATCACGATTTTACAAGGTAACCAACGAGGGGGTAGCCGGAGAACGGGCAGTTAGAGAGGTCAGAAATAATCGCTATAATATCTTCATCAAGCACCCATTTACCTATGTTCAAAATATCAATTAACAAGCCTAGTTATTTATGATTACAGCATAGAGTTAACTCCCAGTAGTAGATTTGTTGATCTGATTTGACAGATCGGAACTGTCTCATCTCGGGATAATCAGACATTCTGAGCATTATCCATTGACTTCCGAATATGATATCCCACTCAAATATGAGGTCGTGCCGTTCTGGTTAGTGCAGTTGCTTCATAAAAGGGTGGCCGGAATTCAAATATCGCTCGTGGCGATGACATGCCGTTCTGACTGCTTATGACAAGAGCTGAGGCCGTCATCATTTTACTAAAAACATCTTGAATCAAGTATATATGAGTGATCTTCATTATTTCCGCTCTCTTCCCCCACCCCATTCACCCCCAATATGAATTGTCCAATGCAGTCGCGGTTTGGTGCTATCGAATCAATACGTTACACAAAATACATACACTAGCTTCCGTCATCCAAAACTGTAGTAACCAAACCATAAAAATAGTCCAACATTCCGCCATTCCAAAAACTTCTGGCATTTTAATAATTCTGCTCTTATTTACCGTGTGCAAAGTTACAACTCAGATGATGTACCTCATGGCATTATATGAATCACAATCATTATCAGGTATCACAGATTAGTTATATGAAATTAACCGTGAACACACTTTGGCCAACACAAAGAATTCATTTGTCGATGTCCAAAATTAATGCTTCTTATGTAACATCTCGACAAACCAAACGAATTATGCAACTTTCCTTCGGCTTTCCCAAGATGGAGTGTTTATGAACGACGTTGTGCAGCCCTCAGTATGTGTATGC
Source organism: Paragonimus westermani (assembly GCA_008508345.1). Taxonomy (NCBI): domain Eukaryota; kingdom Metazoa; phylum Platyhelminthes; class Trematoda; order Plagiorchiida; family Troglotrematidae; genus Paragonimus; species Paragonimus westermani. The sequence goes on along the minus strand of QNGE01003032.1, from coordinate 42,832 downwards.
CGATGATCTACCTTCCAATTCGTACACTTCGGGAATGAATCCAACATTGGGTATGCATAGAATATTCCATGCTTCATTCATATTGGGGTAAGTAATCAACAGATTATCACACTACCTTATGAGGATTGCGGTGATCAGACTTTGGAACTGATTGCTTTCGTGTATGTATTTGTAACCTACCCCGGAAAAATCTGTTAATTAGCGTTAATCACACTTGGGTTAACTCGGCAGGCTCATTGTTAAGTATAGTTTGCAATGCAGCTAATTAAAGTCCTTTATAACACATTCAAGACTGAACATTTCAGGACGATACTGCCGCTCAGTGTCACAACTTTTCAATCGAGGTAATTGTGTGGGAGCACATAGTCACGATAAAACTGACTAGAAACTTTGCGAGATAGAACGTTGTTCCCCGATTCAAGCGGATGATGAAAATTACGAGCAATTAAGCAAAGTGACAACCTGTCAGCCGATAAACTTTTCCTCAAACACTCTTTTTTCCTAGAAATACACACTGGATGATTGTTTAAAATAACGTAAATGAAACCTGGTTTATTCACCGGTCTCCATAACCTAAATTATGCGAACTCCCCATCGTCTATAATAATATTGTCGTTTTACACTCTCAGTGTTATTCCATAATTGACACTTTCACACACAGGAAATGAGTTTGCAACCTCAGTATGCTGATGGAAGTTGTAACAGTTCAAGAAATTTGTGCAATGGACACAGTTAGGGAAAGCATCCCAGATTAACGTAGTTTTGTTACTGTTCTTGTGGCTTTCCAAATAACACCATACAAATAAAATCCAGTATTGTTGAGCTGGTTGGCATGTGTGGGATATGAGGTGTGCGGTAAATAACGCATTGACATTTGCGGACGTAGAGAGTTTCGACTATCAGTGCTTGTTGATCAAAATGTGGCAGCTGATCGACAATCACAAAGTTGTTAGCACTCGTGCGTACGTAGGCGGTACTTCAGCACAGCAGATTCCCACAAGCTGGCAGAATTACTCGGCTATTTTGTTTCCTCAGCTACTTGCAATGAGTTTATACGAAGTGGTTAATCAGAATAGCAGTGAACCGGCATGACGTAAACTGTGCTGCACATGAATGTTGGAGTTTGACGTGTGAAAGTTCTCAGTGTGGTCATGAAAATTACGGGGTGGCAAACAGGCTCGTTTTCAGTGATTCATCATTAGGCTGAATAGATAACGATTCATAGCACACTTTTGCAAGGAATCAAGGCAGTACGCTGGGGGTATGGATGGTTAATGTGTTGAAGTAGGTCAAACTATGATCAAGTAGCCACGTGAACAACAGGTGTTGACATCCTAGCATGGTGAGCGGTCCACTGAGGCAGTTCTTAAGTTCATACGAGAGGTTTATGGACACACAGGGTTCGGTTGTACGGGCGACCCCCAACAGTTTTGAATGTGGACAGAATTTCATTCCATACTGCCCTCAACTGGGTGATCTCAGCTAGGTAGTTTGGGAGAATCAAGTCTCTCACATTGGTGGAGTGGTCGGAATCCATAATGCGTGATAATATGGCTCCGTTGGCTGTTTTGATTAACCGAATATTGAGGCAAGCTAAATGAGATTGATAAACCCGTTCAACTAAGCGTCTGTCCTTGGGGCCAACACAAGTTATTTCGCTCGAACACATGTATGAGTATACACAGGACGAGGTCGCAGTAACAGTCACTATTTTTCAAGCTTAGGTAGATAAACGGCAAAACAGGTGATATTAGCTGCATATTTGAGCCTAAGTGCGACACTTTCTGCTAGCGTGTCGTCCTTGAATGTTAACCCGATGTATGAAATTTTCTTTTCTTCTAGATACATCTCTCTTCCACACTTTCCGTTTTGGTCACTTTGTGTGACTATTGTTCTAGTGAATGTGAATTCTTCAAGAATGCTGTCCTCCACGGCTTAACTCGTCGATTGTTCAATTAAGTTTTCTTTGAATGTAGGTGTTGAAAAATAATTGAAAAAGATGTGCTGACCGTTCCAAATGTCGCATACTAAAATGGGCCATCTGTCTGACAATGTTTATTTATAGCAGACTGACTTTTCAATTTCAAAGAGTCGGATGGTTTTAATTAATATTATTTGTTCAGAATTGAACAGATGGACAATATTTGTTGGCGAACGTGTTTTACTACACATAGTTGCAATCATAGAATGTTCGAATTTACTTAGCCTCACCAACGAGTTCATCTTGAGTAGAATGTTACTTCAAAAATTTGTTATGATAATTAATGCACAAGGTTCGTCCGGTCTACAAATCAGCTTAAGTTCTGCCTTGAAACTAACTCACACTAATGTAAAATATTTTCACCTGCTTACTGTTTCCGACAAAATATTTTAATTTGCAGTACAAATACGTTTGCCCTCCGGGTTCCCAAAATTATCAACCTGATTGCGACTGAAATTTTATAATATTCCTCGGCTGTGCAATCTGGTAGCTGCCCAGATGTTGTCTGATTATGAGAGCCTCATGTTCGGTACAGTTGTTTCATTGTGGCATTTTGTGATTTTGGTTGTGTTGAAATATTTTGGAGTGTCTAACTTTATTGTATGCTCACAATCGTCATGGTGATGAACAATAATTGATCACATCGATTTGTACAAAGCTATCTCTGAGATGAGCCACTTACCTTTTCTGAATAGAGTGTGGCACGTTTGAAATATGAAGCGATATCTTTTCCTAACTATCAAAAAGAAACCAAGTCATCTTAAACCGAAATATAGTAAATGCTCTAGATAGTAATTATTTTCAGATTGACATATGTGGGGAATGTGTTCTGTCGTAATGTACAATGTGTCCTGCCCAACTAAATGATGGATAACACAGTCCCAAGTGTGTACACAAGTGTACATTTTCCAAATTAAACTAACATCTTGACGATTTCTGTTGCATGTTCTTATGAAAGTTGGAACGAAATTAATCTCTCATCCTGGGTGCTCATCCTAAACAGGCTTATACGTACTCTATATCCCATTTTCACATCGACGCAGAAGAATGCTGTGGGTAATCAGACAACTCTTATGTTATCTTCCATTACGCCACCACTGCACGTTGAGTTATGATGCATTTAAGCAAAGAGTGAACGTTATGCTAGAACTTAAAAACTTTCGCCGAAAACACTGGTTCCTCTACTGAAGTTCATACTGCTGTTACAAAATACGCAAAATAGATACTGAACATCAATCACAACTGATTGGAACATCTAAATTACCCCTGGGTTCTCAAGAATCTCCTTCCCATAAAATCGAAAAACGTTAGCCTCTTCCTTTTTAGTACCGCTCCTCAGTGCGTAATCTTGCCCTGTTTGAAATCTTGATTCTATCTCTGCTTTCATGTGATAATTGTGCAACCCGTGGATCACTGTCAGTTACGCCTAGGATCTACTTTAGCTTATACGTCAAATTCACCGCAATTATTCACCAGGTAGTTTTGATTATTTAGCATCAGATATAATTCACATGAAATGTGTAAAACTTCTGTAATTCACCACATGATTGAATATTACATTGCAGTTAAGCTAAGCTAAGTAATAACGAGGTGGTTTCGCAGAACGGGACACTCCTTTTCTGAGTGTTGTAAAATTCCTCAAACTGTCTGGACAGTCAGTTGGTAAATAAATGTGGTGCATGAGCAGCTGCTGGGTATAACTTATTTCTTGAGAATAAAATCTTGGAAAACTGCTACCTAGAAATCACCACTAGCATTGTTCTTGCCGGACACATTAATAAGTCCGAACTTTGTCTCCGTTACACACTAAATTTTTTTCGAATAGACATGTTGATCTCGTTTGGGTATGTCAAGTCAGATTAGGTGATCTGCTAGATATCACTTATCGAGCAAATGTTCTCAACTTTTGTTCTCAGCCTGAACGTTTTAGTACTAGGCTTTGATAAAGCAGACGCCGGACATTTTGTGCGAAAATTCTTGAACAGTAACTTATATAATGAACCCGGACATTAAACTGAGGATGATGTGCAATTTCATCAGCGCAGAAAGAAGACATATGTTGCGATATGTTAATATTTCGTTTGATGTGCAATTGAACTCACAATATTTTGAGGATATTCTCAAGGTTGTTCCAGTGATTACTGAGTCACTGTTACAAGCGTTATAAATTTACCAGCACGAATTCAATGCCGTAACGCTAGTCAGGAGGATTGTACATGGTGCAGACAAAGTCTAATCTGAGTAAAAATACAGTATTTATGTCTCTGTTCAAATATAGCACAACTTGCCTTTCATCCATCAAGTTGTGCCGCTACATGAGGTGGATCTCACAGTAAGTTCATTCGGTCACGCATGTCTTTTATTTTGCTGCGCTGTTTGCCTACAAAATGTTTAGACTTTTTAAAAGTGATGGCAAATGATTAAAGCTGACTGTTTCTCACTAAAATATCTCCACGCTCACCAAGACGGTTATTAAAACATTCGGTTTGATGTATCTATATATCATTGTGAGGTGCCGCCTATTTTGCGGTCTCAAACGTGATTATATGTCATCATAGTGGTAATCCTTCGTTCCATATGAGTACGTGGGAGAGGTGTTGATCATTTGAACAGCTAATTGAAGTAATAAGCATGAAACTTCGTAATATCTGAAGCAACCGGTTTCGATTAATGAAGATAACACCACTCACTTTCTGTTTAAATTTAATATAACGCCATCTTATAGTTAGGCATTAGGATAATCCTGCGGAAATATCTCATAAAGTGCTTTCCTCCGGAGAATTCCTTCTTGGCTTTTGAAGGCCATTATTGGATTCCTTACTAAACGGGTGGGATAATGAATCATTTAGTGTGCACTAAACTGAAACGTGGGTTACATTTGGCCACGAAGGATTTGGTTGTTATAAGATTCGGTAATTCTCATGATGATTACTGAAGCTCATCTTCAATCCGACACTGTACGACCGATTTCTTCCTAGTCCAGACCCAGCAGGTTCAGCTAGTCTGAATGGGGATGGCATTAGCTACCCTATGAGTTATAACTCAAGGCCCCTATCCTAACGGCCACATAAGTCGCTTGTGGTGGGAATAGGTGTATAACTGAAATATAAGGGAGCGGCGTTTGGACAGAATATCTGTCCGGGAAATCAACAGCACTTACTTAGTGAAGTCCAGAAATATCAGTGTCTATTCTCAAACATCGGTCGTTTGTTAGCACATCTTTTGTTTCCGGGGAAATACTTATCTCATTCATTTTAAAATGATGCGCAATATTTGGTTTTACGTGAAATAACCTTTCTGAGGTTACTGTCAATTCTGATGTTATTCACCGCACCCGAAATGATGGAATAACTTGAGAGGAGTAGCACATAAGATGACGGGCAAATATTCAGCTATGGAAATATTGTCCTATCTAATGGGGTGTTGAATATCATTTTTGCTCCACAACTCCGAGTGTTTGTATAGGAATTCCAGTGTGGACAATCATAGGCATTGTTGATAGTTTATAAAATGAATATCACATCTGTTTCAAATTCTCGACATCAATCTGAAATTAGGCGTCATTCAAAATTTAAACTTTCCCTCAGTCTACTTGGCCTGCTTATCTACCTGAAATATACCTTATGTCAAACTTATTTTCTGTGTGTGCGTGTGCGTGTGTGGAAGAGGACGATATTCTGAAACACATATTGGCATAAACAGCGCAATGATCATTGTCCCTGTAATGCTGGTTGAATTCTTCATCACCAAAGAAGTTAAATGCGTTTCGTCTAAAACTGTTCGCATATCACAAAGTAAGGCTGAAAGCTCCGTACGCACTGATTAACAGTAAATATCATGAAGTTCCACAAGGTCTGTCAACAGTTTATTCGAATGTTTCCAGGCCCGGTGACGAGAACAAATATGCTCGCGAGGTGTGTTATCTCATGTCCTTCTTCTGTTACCACGTTGATTAGTTTTCTTTTTAGTCAAGAGTTTCTCTTTCATTGATTTTACTGCTGGCCAATTGTGGCAATTGGTTTTTTTTATCGTGGGCTTCAAGCTTGGAATGATTTTGCAAGATATAGGTTTGTAATGGCTTAATCACATTCAATCGAGTTCACTTCCGATCGTACCATACTCGAAATCTTTCATTCTGTCCGCATACAACCAAAGAAAGAAGGAGTGAACAAAACGCACTACCTGAAAGTTGGATGGTATTTTCAGGAGTTGATGTTTCAGTATTTATTGTCGACTATACAGCTTTTGGTCCCATCTTCTTGTGGCTTGTTTTTCAAAGCGTTGTAGGCCATCCTGACGTCAGAATGTTCGATCGTTTTGGCATCTCTCACTAACGTCTGTGAAAAGTAGACAGTACGTAAAACACGCATGAACTATGTTGCTCTTAAGACAGTTTCTCACCGCTGAATTTGTGATTATTCTTTGTCGTCATGGTCTTATTTAGATATTCATCCTTCTTCTCCATAAACATTGAAAACTCTTTCACTAGCTTATTATGAACCGCCAGTCCACTGAACCTAGTGCTATCTCTCCTTTCTTCGTTGTGCGGTAATCAATAATGAGTTTGATTGAACGTATTTACGAGGACAGAAGAGGATCTCAATTTAATATGGGCAAAAGCACCGCTCACATATACATTTATTGTATTGTTTATCCTTTTGAGAAAATGAAACCAATTGTTATCGTAGTAGACTTGTAGTCTTGAATATATGCATGAATGTTAGAAATGGGGACTGTGCCTCACGTTCCGTATAATTAAGCTGAGGCCAATATATTCACATTTGACAAGTAGTTCGCAAACATATAAAAGCTGCAGTCGTAGTATTACAGTATTATGCCAGCTTTTGTCTACCTTGGTTTTTATCACATGTCAACATATAATCATAAACCGATTTGTGTGTCCAATAATTGAGTGTCATCACTGAAAGTTCAACCTGAAATGAAGATCTCTGGTCAAACGGACGATTTTATCGAGAGACATGTGTTGCATTAAAAGGTGTTGGATTCAATTATGTTGTTAATATAACTACAGGTTTGTTAATTTTCAAATTTTTAACTTAATTGATTAATTAAATTCACAGAAACCAGAACCGAATGACAAAATAGGTTTGCTTTGAATGTTGCCGTTTCTTAACGTGTGTAATTTTGCTGCAAATTACGAAGTAGTTATATTCAATTGATCAACCAAAAGTGATAAATCCTGAATTGTTCGATCGCAGGTTGAAACTTGAATCAACGAAGCGAAAAACACCTGATCGACGAGTTTGTAACCTTCAGAAATTGCCAGCCAAACTTTCTAGGTTGAGTTTTTTGAAGAGTTAATTTTGGCCAACTTTTGCTGGTTGGCTGTTCGTAATTCAAAAACTGATTCTGATTATAGATGGCTGATTTAGTCCCGATTACAAAATAATCTTAGATTTCGTGTGTCTATTACAGCCGAACCGTATCTCGACATTATTGCACTGATTTCGCCTGCAGAAATTGTATCGACATCCCTTAAATACCAGTATATGCTCTGACAGGTACATGCTTGTCAGCGTATTGTTTCTGGGAACTGAAAGGTGCCAGCCGGCAAAATTTGCATTCTTCTGCTGGAAAATTCTCGCCGCTTCAGAAGTTTAAGTTTTTCTACGAAACATCAATACTTCTGAAATACGATTTGTTCGAATAGTTTTAAGGATAAGCTGTAGATAAGAGTCACTCACTGGACCGTTTAGAATGACAAAACGTTTGTAACCGTTCGATTGTATGATGAAAGATGTTCATTTTGCGCACAAAGGATGACCTTCATTAACAATAAAATTTACTCCTACTGCTTTCTGCTAAAGGGGATAACTGACACCTACGTGTCCATAAGAATACTATCAAAAAATGAGTTGTTAACAGTTTTTTGCAACCTACTATCTCATAATGCCTAGGTGCTCTAGACACAGTCATTATGTTTGTTGAAAAGTTGTGCTGATAAAAGTCTTATTAACGGCCGCGAATGTCTGATGCATTTTTAAGGAGCGCTAGCAAGAACGCCGATGAAGACTACATGTAACTATGCGTCATATTCAATATATTTCGGATACTAAAATATTGTTTACCTGTAAACATAGTGTGCATTACATCAGCAAAACTTCCATTTTTCGACTGTTTCTGATATCCATTGCAGAACAAATTGATGAGTTTCCAAACCTAACAGTAAACCGCTTTGATTTGGCTGATTACATAATGACCAAATCAACTTCACTTGAATAAACAAAGCATTTCTACCTCATGATAATCTAGTCACACAGAACTTTCAAACTGAGCAGCATGCGCTTTGGAGTATTTTAGAGTGAGCGTAAACAGTACATACCTGACACAGTTTTAATGACGGAGAATCACTTAAAATTTGACTGTCCCTGAAGCTAATACCAGAAGCCAATCTAGACCGTGTGATTCTTTCGGCTGGTTGCCTGTTTATATTGAATTCAACAAAACTAACTTGTAAATAGGAAATTTCATTACTGTTTCTCTCGGTAACCTTCTAATAGACATACAAGTAAAAGTTTTGTCACCATTAGAATAATCAGAATGACACGGTGTAGAAATCTTTGTTCCCTCGGGTTAAAAACAGACGGTTTAATCTATTCGATCATTGCTCCTGAAGTCCTCGATTGGTACTTGTGTGAATGACGTGGGGTACGTATTCACCCTCTTTTTACATTAGGACCTATTTGCTGTAGATGGCTTTTGCATACACCAAAGGATTTTCTGTTTTGAGTCAACGTCTTCTTGAAGAACCCCCAGTAGGCTGAAGACGCTAAACTGATAGTCCTTTCAATTTTAAAAATGATCAGCTATCTTCAGATGAAATGATATTTTTTTAACAGATTACTCGACCTAAGAAGAAACGTTTCTTAATCTGCCACATATATGGTTTCCCTGCAAGTTACGCGAACAAGCCCACATAGAAAATTACGACAGAGACTTCCAACTATATCATGATACTTAACATAAGCTTTCCAAATACAATCATATTCCGCTGTGAAGATTTTCACGTACATTCAAGGGCATTCACATTTCGTTTTTAATTGCTTGGTTATAACACCAAACTCGACGCAGTGATTGCGTATCAAACAGGCTTAACATCACGTTTGGATCATATTTGTTTATTGCCGGAGACCACAATGTTTACGGCCCAGAATCATATGCCAATGTCTACTTCCAAGCAGGAAAACTTACGGAATAATCACGTCTGTTGTGTTACGCAGTGCGCTTCTATCCCACCTGAACACAGAATGTTGTTGACCGTTAGTTAGTACCGGTTACTGATAAACAGAAGAAACCTACTGGTATACTTTTCATCCACCGGGATAGTGACTAGTTGCTGTATTCAATAACCCACTGGATTGCACCGAACCTAAACGCTGAGCGTATGCATTAAATGAGTAAAGTGAATTTCAGAAAGTTTGGACGCATGAGATCGCCATGACTTATGCTGGCATAAACTGACGAGAACGTCGTAAGCTTGATATTGCAACCCATACCTTCCGGATTATTCCTGCCTATGATAAAATAAACTTCAACTCTTCTGATAATGAACGGACTTTATGCCCCCTAGGGTAATTAGTTCTTTACTGATTCTCCCTTAGCCTGGTCGCAGTAATGACGCCGTGAAAACCTCTCAGCGTTCTGAAGAAAACTTCGAATTCGAACTAAATTGACAAGTGGAAGATGGGTGAGCTGTATTGTTATTCATTCTAACATTTCTGATTATCCATCACTCTATCTGAATAGGACACATCGTTCCCAGTTTGTTGAATAATCAGTAGTATTACATTTGGAATCTGTTAGAAAAGTTATTCATCACTTCTGTGAATTCATACACATCTATCAAGAAGTTACCTAAGATTACCGTGTAGCTGGAGATATAATGCGAATGAAGTGTCTTTTTCAGTAGAATTAAAAATAACTGAACAATTGATCAAATTATCGAAGTGCAGATGATGAAAAACTGATAGATGTTTAATAGGTACGAAGACGGTGATGGACTTTACCTCACATACATAGGCTGCATATTCAGCGTGAATCTGATGACGTTTAGTGTGTTTTGTTTATCATCAAATATGTCACGATGAGCGGTAGTCACTGCTGTTCGGTATGCGGTGCAGAACAGAAAAATCAAACAGACCCTCACTGTTTCATTGCTTTCGTCTACCAGGCTAATCGGATTTGTACGTCTCTCTGTAAGGTTAAACCGTATAGAATATAATGTAATTATCTCAATAGAAAATTACGTTATTGTGCTCATTTTTAACTTTGGAGAACCTACAAGTAACCTCGTTATTGCTCATCAGCTTTGCATATCCACTAACATGAAAAACTCTAGCTCAACGCACGCCGCTAACAGGAAAGTGAACAAATATGTAACTAACAACCATTTAGAACCAGAAGTTACCCTCCCCAGATATGAGTTATAGCCGCCGTGGGTTCACAACCACAAAATCTTCCGACGATTTATGCATCGAATGAGAACAACTCACGAAAGTCAAACTACATAATCATTTAGTTCAACTGTTAGGAGTTTAGTTCAGACGGAGTCGATAAGCTGTTGAATTTTGAAGTAAAATAGCCTATATAGGCATATTCACGAAACAATCCCATAAAATGATGCCATAATCACTGTGAAGAATATGTTTCCATTTTCCTCAGTTAATCGCGTATCATTTAACACTGAACGCTGAAAAGATTTACTCACCCATCGTCCTTCTAATGAATTACTTGAATTCACTGCATAATGTCTCTGGCATAAGCCGTTTGGAATCTCTGATGCCTGTTCAACAACTACTATTTGTATGCTGTAGGCTACCGTCAGCCTAAACTCTGCTGCTGAGTCCACAAATTCCGTGGCTAATTACGACTGTCGAGGTTTTTGACTATCCTGAACTGTACTGATTGAATACATTATTTGTTCCTTGCATGGTAACCTCGTTGCTGTTTGTATCGCTCCGTAAATCCAGTTTTATACGATCGCTTTTATTCTCTCGAAATAAATGGGTGGATTTTTGACCGACAGCAGTTGAGTATGGATTTTGTCGGCCACTGTGGCACCATGCGGTTTCTGATTGTGTTGCTTACGAACGTCTGGTCTATAGATATTTTCTAAGCAATCTTTCTGGTCATAGACGTTGTAATCAAACACGAGTCTACAAACACTACCAACAAATGTGAACTGCTCCGACTCAAGCGGTATCGTTTGGTCTGTGCTAATGAGTATAATGAACCTGGTCAGTAATTGGACGAATCGAACTGGAAACAACCGCGCGTTTATAAGACAGAGATGAATTCCTTGCTAGTCATGAGATTTAGACTTTAGAAATGTTCCTCATAAATCAATATAAACGCTTTAAATCTGTGATTATTTTGGTTGCTTGTTGTTCCCACCGTCAGATGTGGATTTGCATTGCGGCAAACTGCATCACCATCTAGGTATTAACTTCACGCATGTTTCAATTGACAGGTTTAAAATCTTGGCTGTTTTTTGACGGTTCAATCTCCTAGATCAAATTATCGCTTGACATCTCCACTTCAAATTAAGCAATTTGACGACTGACAAATTTCTTGGGTTGATTTTGGTGCACCTCTCTTGTGTTCGAAAGCAGTACTCTCAAATTTTATGCTCTTTGTCAAGCGTTCAGTCAGAAGAGCGGTGTGAAAAATTTCTTCTGAAATTTTTGTAGGTCATAACACATGCTAAAAGAGCACATTTTTATCGGCATACGTTCAATGCGGTTCATTTTGCGAATCGTCTCAGATGTTTAGATTGGCATGTGGACAAATCTGTGCACACAAAGCCTCAACTGCATTCATCTGTTGGGTTAGTTATGTAAAAAATAAATAGTCGTTAATGGAGTTGAATCGGATGACGTGCCAGATCATCGAGAGCAACTTCCATTCAAATTCTCTTGGGTTGGATCTTCGTTTGTCATAACTTGGTCGGTTTATTATTGCGTATGGTCTCTTATGGTGTTAGATGAAATTGAAGATGTCGGGCTGAATGAACGATCGATCACCAAGTAGCTGGTCCTCACCAGTTACATACACAAACTAATAATTAACTGTCTAGAGGACTGAATGCATACAAGTGACTTAGTAAAGTTTTTCCAGCTGAAAATTCTAGATCGGTGTGTAACGTCCGGATATTTGAATAGTTTTGATCAGTTTGAGAAGAATCCACATAAGCAGCGAAGTTATATGAACATACCTGGAAAGTGGAGAAAACAGGGGTCGAACAATGAAGGGCTGAAGCACTAAATTGAGACAAAATTAAATGTTGGTCTGGTATGATGAATTATGATGGCGGTGCTAAGTTCACTAGTGTCTCTCACTATACATACAATGGCGGTTTTTAATATGTACCGTGGGCGCCCCAGATAAAGTCAGAGCGTATTTGTTTATAGTCTTCTCGACAACGCGGAAAGCCTTCGGGTGATCTGCTGTGGCCGGATTCTGTCAGATGTTTTGTTGTGACACTTTTAACTGTTTCAGTTTCGGCACTGAGAGGATATTCCGGGAAGTGCTCCGAGATTCGCGTTTGTAGTGTTTTCACTGTACGGCCTACGTACTGCAGTCCACACGCACAGGTACTCACTCACATTTAAACGTTGATGCAGCGAGTGTTGGCAACATATAGTTCCCCGCGCTGGAGCGTACAGTACAGTGATTTTGGCTGACCTATACGCGCGAATTAATGGTGATTTCAATCTTCGTCTTACCAGGAGTGTCATATCATCACCCACGAAAGGCGGTTCTAAGTGCTGCTGTCGTTTTTCTTTGAGTTTTCCGGCAAAACGTACGCGGTAACTATTTTGAGTGAGAATCTGCTTGATGTATCTTAGGTCTTAGGTTACAGCCAAGTGTACAGATGTTGCGAACTCTGTGACAATGTTCGCACGAGGTCCCATTTGTATGTAAGTAGTGCAAAAGTTTTGAAATGTAATATCTTTTCAGTTCACTTCATTTCTTCCTGGATGACTTTGTGAGGGAAGCTGTCTTTGGGTTCGATAGGCAGGGTGCCCAAACGTGATAACTAGTTGCCTCCTTCGACTTCAGTAGCAAAACAAATGCTAAGGTACAAGCGGTCAGTACCCACGTTTATTCAGATGATCATTCCATTCACGGGCCACTAGCATATCATTCACCTATCTCTCGTACACATGAGCTGATCGTGTAATATTTCACGTTTTTTTATGCAGCGCTGAATTGTTACCAATCAAAACTGTCCGAAAATGGAGAACCATATCTACTCCATCCGTCTGGCAAGAGAACTGTTCACTGAACAGAAAATATACAGGTTCAAACATTTAACTTGGAAGTTTGTACAACTGAGACGCAAGCAGATTATTTGTGGTCTGACGCTCCGTCACATAATCATGAGTGAAGTTGATAGTTTCAACAAGAGGCACACCAGTAAAAAAGATTTCTCACCAAAACATGTCCTTTTTTCTCCTTACAACGTCTTGACTGAGTATATTTTGAGAAACCCAAAAGTATCCACATACACGGGTGGGCTCCGATTAACTAACGAACTGAACATTTTGCTAAACTGTGAGACGGCGAGTTTGTCGTCGATGAAGTGGACCAGAGATTAATGTATGTATGAAAAGACGGACAAATTTCTGGAAGCAATTTGAGCAATACAATCGATTCGTTGCGTCCCATCCACTCGACTAACCAGGGATACCACTCGTCCCGGAACAGAGGAAGGTCACTTCAGAAAACATGACTTTGTGTTGAAGGAAAAAACTCTGGGTTCTGTGAAGCTCTGTTACATTTGCGTATCCGATACGCTGCCGATTATGACTACGGTTTTCTGTTCTCACTAATTTGCGCATGCATTTGCAGATGAACTTGATGTGCACAGATGTGTTTTCAATCGGCTAACGGAAAAATCACTGCTGTTTCATGATTGCTGAATTCAAGCCGTTATAAAACCGCGCGTTGGGCGAACTACGTTAACCTAAGTTCTGTCCTAAACCACGCGAGATTATATATCGATGAGTATTCCATTGCGAAGCACGGTGTGTGTTTTCAATGAATTGGGCAATGAAAACAACTGAAGTATTTAGTTCCGCTTTTCATCTCCTCACATGTTTGATAACTTTCTTGGGATTAACGGTTATGCAAAAACATCGGTATATACTGTCACCAAAAAGACAGTGTAATAGTGAGAGAATATCGTGCCGTAGAAGACTTACGCAGCATTCACCACAGAGGCCGAAAAATCACTGCCATGCGCAGAGTCCGATAATTAAGGATAGCGAAGTCATTATAGTTGGGTAGTCCTGATATCTCCCCATAGGTACTTCAATGATTACGAAGTAGCTCTGACCGTAAACAAGCTTTCATGCCGCGTCTGCTATGGGCTGCGTTTCGTGTCGTGGCTGACTTCGAGAAATTAGTGACTTTGCAACAAACGACCCTTAACAGAAATTAGAACTTGATAAGGAATCGTCGTGACCTTGACAAATATGTGCATCTGAATTTGTTGTCTGAGAATCCAAGAGTTAATGGACTTAGGCAGGGGAGCACTGCTGTACACAAAGCGCCCGCTACAGAGAACGCTTATATCATTACGCAAGCAGTGCGCTCTCTAGACCAATGAAGATTCGTTGTATCGCCCATCGTTGTATCTGTTTGGCTTACAATCCCCTCATTCGCCTTTTATATAAAGTGCCATTGTGGTGGATCAAGGATCATCACTTCCGAGTGGAGATAACTGTATACTAGCAAAAACATTGTGCAGCTGCTGCCAACGCTATCTCAGATGGTCCTCACGCAGACGGTAAATCCAGTCCAAGGCTTCAAAACTATTCCGAACCCTCGCCATTTCGGTAGACATTTGCGGCTCTAGGATAAATTACAACACACCAGCTGAGCCCTGTTCAGCCGGTAACCCCGCCCTCCGAGTATATTTATCTGTTACGCATACTATAAGCAGTGAACCTGCCTCCTGATACATTTTTCACTTCACGGCGGTTTCATTTCTTCGCAGCGTGCACAAGCCTGATAGCATTTGTTCCAGGAAAACCTACTGATGGTGGACATCACGGAGGCTTGGTACAAGGAAGAAGCTGTGGATAGCGAATTGTCCATCTCCGATGTGACAGTGTTACGAAGAGTTAGAAAATTCGGATAAAGGGGTAGCATAAAAATTTCAAGTATTTGATCTCTTCGAATTAGCTTGCTAAGTGGTTAATGTCGCTCAAAAATTAGCCTGTTCGTCTGAGGGTTTCGCGACTACTTTCTGCGCACAAGGATGCAGACACAACCTTGTACAAAGCTCCTGGTAGAATATCGTCTTTAGATCATCTAGTAACTAATCACCCAAGAGTAGACTTTGCAAAACATTTGGTAAACATCACAACGTTTTCTTGTGACGAGAATTTCTTTGAGGCAATAATGCAAACTGGGATATTTCAGCACGCCCTGGACTACATAAGTAGTTCAGCGAGGCAGGTATCGTCTTGTGCTGATTGCATTTCTACCAGCGAGGTTGAAATGATGAACAATCTGAATTTCAGGTCTCCAGTTGGTTTTAGTGACAACTGGAGGATTAAATGCAGCTATCTACAAGAAACCAGGCAATAGACTTATCACGTTACGGCTCCAAAGGCCCGCCACAGAGCAAATTTCGCTGGGTTGAAGACAGATTAGCAAGACCGAGTGATCAGGCGCCTTTGATAAAATTAACCTGGATGGTCACTGACAGCTGGCCTTTGAGAAACCCTACGATTCGGTTAAAAGCCATGACCAAATGTATTTCCGGACCATTAGAAAGTCAGGATAATTAAGAAGTAGAACCAAACATTTGATTCCACTGAAACGTTTAGTCTGGGACAGGTACCAAGTGGAACAAACTGAAATGGAAATTGTTGAGTGTCATGTGGAGCAATAGTACCGCGGCAGCAATCAAACAATCAATATTGCTATCAACGTGGTCCTTCTGAAAAGCTGAAGGTGAATCCCGTGATTTTCTACACCAAAATTGCAATATACACAAGGAGTAATGTTGGGATTTCATAACTGCAAACTTGTGGTGGATTAACATATTCGGATGCAGAACTGGCCAATACTCTGAGCAAACAGTACGTAGGTGTGTATGGTCTCAAATCATGGACGACTTTTGGGCAGATAAGCAGCAATTTGGCTGAATTACCTCAAATTTCATTGTCATAGTCAAGTTAGAGAATTTACTAACCCGTAGATTAGCCGGTCCGAAATTGGTATCCTCCGTCTTCTTGTAAAGCTGTCCTACCGAAATTAGTGAATCAGTTACGTCTTTTCTCAATCACTCCTTATGGACCGGCCGTTTGTCAGGTATCCGGAAACAGTACACAACCACGCTTATCTTCAAAGGTGGGTGAAGAGGTGACTCAGCAAGTTACCCACCAATAGTGTTACTTTCAGTTGTCTGTAATGTAATGGACAGCTTATTAATTGACATTCTCTGCGCAAGGGTTGGGCACTTCCAATTAATCAAAAAGGTGCAACATGAAATTTCTACGGGATGCTCATGGTTCACTAATCTCTTGAATGCTCATAATGTTTGGATCAATGCTGCAGATGCAGGATTAACTGTAAATATGGTTTATCTTGACTTTTTCATTGTGTTTGTCAGGCTGATCGTTTTGTTTTGCCGCAAAAATTGAATATTTATGGCTTTGGTGAGCGCCTTTTCACCTGGCTGGTGGATTACCAGCCGAGCACCGGTTCAAATTCAAGGTGAGTGAACAGCTGTCGGATTGTTACTCGTCCAACGGCGGCATTCCACAAGGATCAATCTCAAGAACCATATCCTTTAGTCGTTTCGTTCATGAACTACCCAGTGTAGTCAAACAGTCGATGTCGCTCTAAGCCGGTAATACGAAGGTTTGGAGAGTTCTAAAGTATCAGGAAGATATGATGGTCTTATGGAACGATTTAAACTGTCTTAATCAGTTTTCGGTAGAAAATAAGTCGATCACTATCAACAGGTGTAATATCTTGCGCGTCCGCAATGAAAATTCCCTTGACTAGTTCCTTGGCGATACAAAACTGTTTTTGTTGGCATCGAAAAAGACACAGGGACCATAGCGACAGGCCATCCGAATCTGCCAATGAATTGTTATGATACGGTTAAAAGGGCAAAACTGATCGGAAACTTTAGAAAATCTTTGTGAAAACTTCCATCCTGAAGTGTCTCACCAAGTTCGGCACCATAATCTGCCCAAACAAACACACATGCTTCTGGTCTTTTTCCTGAAAGTTTTTAGAGACAATCCACTAGGAAATGTTTGAAGATCAGGAAACATCCCTGTTTTAAGGTTACATCACAGTCAAGTCCATCGAAATTAATTGTATAACCTCAGGGGAGACCTTATCTTTACCTAGAAAATACTTCACGCTCTACGTTCTCACGCGTACGCGCGATCACAGTATTCTCGTTGACGTAATTTTTCCGAGTCGCTTCTTTTAAGAGTAGACGGAACCTCTAGTTTCTTTCCTATTAGAACTCGTCAGTAATCTACATTCTTGTCACAGCAGGGAATGAAACTGTCCACGGTTCCTTGGGCGTTCAGTGTTGATAACTTGAATTTTGATCTCACCATAGGCAACATCTGCAATTATTAAGAGAGCTAAAGTCGAAAAACGTGGTTATACTTAAGCCTGATAAGGGTTCTGGGGCCGTCATTCAAGACAAGGTTGTGTATGTACAGAAGATGTTATCAATATTGTATGATCAAACAAAGTTTCGACGAATAGAGAGAGTGGAGAGCATTGGCGAAATAGAGGACCGCATAGGACGGCATCTTCAGCTGCTCTTGCAGTTGCGAGTTATTGACGAAGTAACGTATAGGTCACTTAACCCGTGCGGATCGTCAACACCTCATCTTCACGGCCTACCAAAGACTCACAAATCTGGGATGCCACTTAGGCCAATTTTAGCAATGACAAACTCACCTTACCACAAATTGGCACGCTGGATGGTCACTGTTCTAACCCCAGTAAAACAGAAATTTCAGAAATACTCCAGTAAAGATTCCTTTGAATTGATCAGTGACCCGGACAGAATCAATCTTGCCAATGAACTGATGTGCTCTAAAGATGTTCAGTCACTTTTCACAAATGTCCTGCTGCATGAAACGATTGACTACATTTGTGAGCTCGTTGAAATGAGTCACACTTCGTTGCCACTTCCCACCGACATATAGAAGGAAACTTTGCTGCTCTGTACTGAGAATGTCAGTTTTCGTTTTCTTGAACAGTCCTACCGTCAAAGAGACGGAGTAGTCATGGAAGGTCCACTGGGTCCAAACTTAGCAGACTTTTTCATGCTGAAAATTGAGCAACAGCTAGCTACGGAGATAGAAAGTTTGTCATATTACAACCGCTACGTTGATGACACATTAATTTTCAGTCGATCTAAACAGATGATAGATAACTTGGTGCAACGTCGAAATAGTCGTCATCTTAATATAAAGGTCACTTGTGAATTTGAGGTCGGCAACTGCCTGCCATTTCTAGATATCCTAAAAAGTCGTCGGGAAGATGGCTCGGTTAGAAGAACCGTGTATGGGGAACTCACATGGTCAGGCCAATACCTAAACTTTAGCAGCTTCACACCGATCCAACACAAACGAGCACTAGTAAATACTCTCTTCACACGAGCAAGGCGAATCTGTAAGTCCGACAGCCTCGCGGAGGAACTAGGTCTGATTACGTCTGTCCTACAGTCAAATGGTTACCCCGGAAGGTTCATAGATAGGCACAGTAGACAAAAAGTACCACCCAAAAGGTGGTCACTGTAGAGAAAAAGAGAGTCTGCATAGAGCTATCTTTTAGGGGTGATTATGTCATGCAGCAAACAGCACAGCGATCAAGAAGTTCAATTAAACGAACGTTCAACGCAGCTGAACTCCGTGTAATCACTCGGACTCAGAAGCTACCACGGCCCTCAGTCAAAGGAGATCAGCCTATCGGCGCCACTTTACACTGTGTTTACCAATTTGTATGTAACTGCGGAGAAAGTTACATAGGCAGAACCAAGAGAAGGAACATTCACCTAAATGGGTACAGAAGTCCGTGTTACCGGAGAATGGCAATGTTTCTGAAACGCATAAACAGCCAGTTTCCTCAGTCGCTAGACACGTCTTAACCGCCGGTCATGCTATTGATCCATCTTGTGCATTCAAAATCCTGTTGCGCCATTCCAACCCGAGATTCTTACGGTTCGCTGAAGCAGTTGCAATTGATCAGTTCAAACCAGCTCTCTGTGTTCAGAAGCAACTGGTTGTGAACCTGACACTTCCCTAACTTATTGATTTTCCACCTCTCGATTGTTTTAAATAAAGCCCACCCATGTTATTGTAAGTTTGGTACTGATGAGTCAATAAAAATGCTTGCATCTACCAGTTTTCATGTTCTATCTGCTTTGTTCAATGAATGTTCAGCTGCAATCGCATAGTCACCTTTGGTTATCAGTACCTCACCGGAAAGAGGTACCTTGTCTGTTCTGCACATTGCATTTTTTGAAACTAGGGTTACGATTTTTCAATCTCTGAACATCGGGATACTTCAGCCAGACAAGTAGATGGTACAGCAAAATTGACGGAAGCTTCTAAACGTTCGCGGACCTTCCAGCCGCCTGATTCCGCAGTGACATCTTGCTCTACTTGCGTGTTTCTTATGTTTCGCCAACGGTGTATAATTATGTGGGTATGTTGGTAAATTGAGAGTGACACTCTTAGCGCCATACTTGGCATTCAACGTAAGAATGCTTCGGTTCACCGTGCCACTGTGTCAGTATTCAGAGATGAACAAGGCAAACTGATTGAGAGTTGTCCTAAGAACGCTAATTAATCGCTTTTCCTTGACGATCACTCTTTGCTATCGCTGCGCACGACCGGCGTTTTAGAGCGAACAACCGCTGACTTAAAACAGCGCTGGCGACACCTGTTTTTAACATGACCATAATAGGTTTAGTTCACCTCCCAGGGTTGAGACCCCCAGAGCTGACACATCCAATGTCCTGCTCTTTCAGACGAGATGGTTTTTAACTGGGTGTATTAAATTGACCATTACCATTGTTCGGCTGAATTTTTGATGAATTAAGGGCATGTTATAACGTGCCATGGCTCTGAGAGATTTGTTGATTGGTGTTTGAGATTAGTCACATAATTCTGATGGTGAGCTACATTTCTCGCTTCATTCTATTTTCCCGACCTTTGGTCTGTATTCATCTTCTTTTTATGGTTGTATTGAAGTGAACTACCCGTAACAACTAACGATTCGCCGCTGTCGGTGATGCTGACTGATATTCAGGTATTCAGCGCAAATATTACCTAATCAAATTTAGTGTGTGAGAGCCATCACTTTGCAGAAAATGAAAGTTACGGAATGAACAACACGGCGCTTCATATCAATTCTGGAAATGGGAGGTAATCAGTTTTCACGAGGATGTGAACTAATTCTTGGGATTGTGTACAATCTAATGAACAAAATCTCTCATCAAGACGGACATATTCAAATTGTATATAAAACTACAAAATGCCCATAAGCAAGACACAATATTTGTTTTTTCAACTTGTGAAACGCATCCATTTTATGGCAGAATAAACTTCAGGCATGAATGGCGTAATGTAGTTTTCTACAACGCTAACTTAGCATGAAGGCTTCACGCACTGATCAGTTCGAATTGTAAAGTCGTTGTCTGTTGAGCCTTTTGATATGGCACTGTTGCGTTCCCATAAAAACCTGCTGGTAGCAAATGTACACAAAACTCAGACACGCTCAGAAACCGTTCTGATGCGTCCGGCTATATAACAGGGTTATCACGCTGCGTCATATTTCGCCAGGAAACAAAACCGTTAGAACACAAAAGTTGGTAGATGCGAGCATTTCCTATTGATTCGTCAGTACCAAAGTTACAATGACATGAAACGGGTTTTTTTAAACCGAGCTGTTAGGAGACAAGGTGGATAGTCAGTCGGTGGGTTAGGAAAGGTCACCAAGTCCAAGAAAGAGTTAAGTTTACCAGCAGTTGTATCGAAAACGCAGGTTTGGTTTCAGTTGATTGATTACAACTTCCTCAGCAGGCCACAAGAATCTTGGATTGGAATGACGTAATAGGATTCTGAATGCACAACCTGGGGCTATAAGGTGACCAGTGATCATGATGTGTCTTGCGATTGCGGACGCCGGTTGCTTGTGTGGTTCGATAACATTATCGTTCTTCTGTAATACAGGGGTCTGCACCCATTTAAACAAATGTTCATTCATTTTGGGGGTCAATCACCTCTCGGTTTCGGGTATGTAACTTTCATTGCAGTTACATGTAGATTGGTAGACACAATGTGAGTTAGCACCGCAAACTGATCTCCTTTGAGTGAAGGGACAGGCAGTTTCTGGGTCCGGGCTAATAAATAGTCGTTGTCTCAAGCGATGAGAACTCTTTGTGTTGAGGAAACAACAACTCTTCTGGAAAGGATCGTTTTCTGTATTCGATCATAAGGTTAAACACAACATAAGGAACAAAAACTAAAATCAGTCTAAGTTAGAAAGTTGATCAGTGGAGATTATGCAATCGTTGGTTCAGATTGTGGACTGTATACATCTGGATACTATTAACTTTCACAGTAGTCAACCATCGGAATCTCATCGTTTAGTGCCGATGTCTTGGCACCTGATAGACAGTCGGTAGGACTTCTTTCTCATAGCGTGGTGTATCTGAAAACCGCACGGAGGAGTTCCTTATCTAACGTTGTGTTTATTTAGAAATTATATCTTGTTCTTCTGTGTTTAAAACAATCCGTCAAACACTTTTCTCATTACTTTCATCTGTTCCACGTGATACAGTTAAATAACTCATATAGGGCAGGAAGATCGAAAGGATTCTACTGTGGTCTACTTGGAGCTTTTCATCTGGGTAACACCCTGTGATCCTTTTTAGTCAGCTGCAGCGTAAACTTACAATACAGGTTACAACAACCTCACCCAGATTAGTGGACTATTAAAAAGTCACGAATTGCCATACCAATTAGTCGTCAAAGTGAGTTCATTCTATTTCTTCTGATTTTGTTTACATGCATTGTATGACAGGCTCGCCTTTGTAGTGGATGCCCTGAACATTCCAAATTCTAGAGTCGTTTTCATTATCTACCAATTGTATAACTATCGTCAGCTGGACTGATCAAGTTGTCAGTAGCATTTTTTAGTGCAGACGTATTACAAAAACAAACAGCTTGAAAAAGCTTGTGTGCTTTATCTTTGCACTATTTGTCACCTCCTCTGCATACCTAATTGTTTTTTGGTGGGCAGTAGTTTCACTCGTTAATATAAGGGTGACGAATAACTTGATTTTCATGTAAAATCTGATGAGAACTGACACAATTGAAACTACAACAATTGGATAAAAACAGTAGATTCTTATCAGAATTCATACCTTGCAACTATAACTACAATAATTTGAAACGAATGGAGCGTTCGGTGAAATAATCGCATTGAAACTTAGAGCATGCATGTGTGTGTACGTTTGCAATACTCACACTTTGAGGTTTCAGCCGTGGAATCGTCAACAATCAAGTAGGTTTCCACTGATTTGCCGTTGGTAAGAGGGAAATATGTAAGATAGCCTGGAAAGGATTCTATAACATCACATTTATGTTTACTTTCTATTTTTTTTCCAGTCCACACAATCAGCTATGTGCAATCGGTTATATTTTTTGTCACAACTGTGAGAACTATATTAGTGCCATTTCGTACGCACGGAACAGGCGTCTGTCTACTGGGGCTGCATGTTGGTTAAGTTGATAGAGCATGTTTTGTAACTGGCTCAGCTCAATTATAAACGAGTCAGGTCGGTGAAGGACAGAGTTGTGTTTTTACATTATTTGAGAAATACGCGCATTTTTCTTAGAGTTTAGAATTCTTGATGAAAATGCTACCTATTCTAATGGTATCGACTTTTGGTTTTTGTGAAGTGGTTATGTCTGATAAATACTTGCTCCCAAGTTTTTACGTTTCAGTAATTACGTTGGTAATCAAAGACAAATACATATTCATGATGATTAGTTTATTTCCTAAACCAAATACGGTTAATTTCACATAGTCAGCAAGAGTAAACGTAACCTGACAGTTTCAGGAAATTATTAGTGGCCTTGTTTGTGATGAAGTCAGACCGTTCTTTCACGTTCTAACTACTGTTGTATTTTAATTCTAGTTTCCATCTTGAAAAGTGATCGCAAGTTTCTGAAACTACTTCTAACAGACTGTATGCACCACGACACAGATAAAAAATCTCTTGATAAAGAAACCAGCATAATGTTCGTTTTACCCCCGGTTTCATTTTCTTCTGTTCACTAAAAGAAACAAAGTCACACTTTAACGACTAGTCAGTACTACATTATCGTGTCAGAACAAACGGTCTTTTCAAAAATAGTGCCATCGTACTGCTCTAAAATTTTACTCGAGAATGCATTAGGTGTTGTTGCACTTGCGACCATTCCATAAAGTATACTTACAAATCTGCAGGATTTTCTGTTGCACTCAGGAATTGCACAATCAGCTCTCATGTATACGCGGATATCGACGAAATAATGGGATGATGGTAAACGGAAGTGGGTGAAATTATTAGCTGTTGATCAGTGGACCACAATAGTCGGGAGTTTTGAGAATTGTAAAGCAATTTTGGACAGTATTGTCGTAGACTTAACTGAAGTATAGTTTCGCAAGTTCTTGTTCGTGCAACGCCTGTTTTTTCCTTGGCTGCATGACTGGCTTCTTACTCATCGTACTTATGGAATTTGCATTCTTGTCTGGTCTAAATGGTGAAGTTATTCTTGAGAAAACAGGCGTGAAACGGAAATTGATTCATTTCGAGAATTTTCAAACAACCTTAGAATTACTAATGGGCAAAAGTGGTTGAGTGTTCAGTTATGATAAATCGATAACGATCACCGTGCAGCTAACGACACGGCGTTTTGCATAGTCGCTGCATGAATACGTGGAATACGATTGTAACTACCAGAGTGAAAAATGGTTCCAAAACCCTTTCCAAAAGCAACCGATTGTAATATCTTCATAAGTGAAAACGTTTTACATCCGTCACTGGCCGTCAACTTTCACCAATCGAATTCTTCAACGCTCTTCTTGGGTCGGGTGGCCAAAGGCTGAACTCAAAATGTTTTTGTTCTCTAAGTGAAGTATACAAACGTTTACCTAGAATAAACTTATCAAATTTCTGTAGTCCGTTCGAAGTCGGTATTTGAACTAAAGCGAAATTTAAATTGAGATATGTAAGGTTAATTTAACTGAAACGTTTTTTAATGTAAATGTGTTTTCTTAGTTTAAAAAAAGCGACTTGGACGCTGTGGACCCGGTTACATGCCGACGGGATTCGTCAAACTGCGGTCTGATAAAACTGTCAATTGTCATAACATCTTTTGGCACGTGAACCTACCGATCTATGTGTTAACTCCACAAATAATTTCAGCACGTGCACGACTGACGACCGCTCAACATACCTTAGAAGTTAATTCTTTGTCTCATAAATCAGGAAAAATATTTATTGGTGCATTTATGCCACAGAACATAGGAAACCAAACTTCATCCTGCCTGCTTTAAAACGTTGAAGAATTATCTTGACGTATCACTTACTTCTATTCGCAGCTTCGACATGCATATTGAACTGCGGTCAGCTTTTGTCAGATGAGAACATCAAGGTTGAGTTTCGTTTGTAATGAAGCTAATCAATAGTGCACATCCTCGTCGCTACCTGGATTTTAGCTGCGGCGCATGTTCTGACAGGCCAACCTTGTTTACCACCGTCCCAGCAGAGTAAGCAATAAGTTTGTTTGTGTTGAGATACTCAAGCTGTCGGCCATTTACCAACGATCAATAGGTTTTCTAATAAGTATACCGAATTTCGTATTATCAGCTTGACTGAGGGGTCCTAACTTTTTCATCATCGCTTACAATTGACAAGGTAGTTACTGTCTTTTCATGAGTTGACTAGACAATCTGAACATTAATCAAAAGCGAACGCACTTGTTGTTACTTAACCTAACACGAGATGACGGGCGCTGTGGTCACTGCGGTTTTTACAGTCAGAGTGACCAGGGTTGAGATCTTTGTGGTGACATGCGTATGCACTATTAATGAGCCTTAATACTCTGTAGACCTAGCGATCTGCTGCCTAATAGCTGCTAGAAGGTGTTTTGAGATGTTGTGCCACACATGCCTAACATCATAAAGTTAGACTGATGAACCCCAATAAATTTACAGGTTACAGTAATCATTCAGGATAGTATGATGCAAATGGATTTAGTAATTCTGGACAGTTACAGCAAGGTTCAAAAGGAAAGCAGGTAGAGTTGATGCGGAAGGCAAGAACGAGGTCCAGAACCAAACTACAAAAGCAAGATAGACGGCATGTTTAAAAAATGTATCTTAAGCCTACGTCAAGGCAATATCAGGCCGAGTAGCGCCGAGGTAAATGACTAATAGGGGTTTGGAAAACGCACACGCATAAAGAAGTTAACATTCATCTCAGTCAGTAATGTCACAAAAAGATACTATGTTTTATTTCAAAGAGATTGGTCCCCACAACTTTCCAGAGGTAGGAAGGCAACGTTGACAACTAGGACAACGTGAAGTAGTGATCACAGGTATGGTTGTGAATTACCATACTGTTTCTCGTTGCTGGCTTGGAACTGTGCCAATTGTGTCACTTGTATGCAAAACAAACCTGACAGGTGTCTAAACTCACAAACTTCCTGCCATTTGGATCTGAATCCTCAAAAGAATATGTACAGATCTACTTACGATTTAGCTTACACATAGTTTGCTAAACCGCAGTCAGTGTGCTTTTCTCTGTATTGCTTAAAATGTATCCAGCAAGCTGCCCACTACGGAGGTTCAAATTTCATTGATTTCATAATTGTAATTTGAAGCGCTACCGCCTAGTATATGTTGAATTGCCTTTGTTATAAAAGGATAGATAGTAAAGGTTATTAACCGAGATATAACCAGATTTTGGTTTCAGCAAACAGAACTGTTTTTGATAAGTTCACACCTTAGGCTAGTACAATTATATATCAAATCAAATAAAAATAACGGAAGTTATTAATAAGAAATAGTACGAGGCTAAGGCAAATGGGTGAAATACAACGAAGACAGCTGTGGTTGTGCTCATAAAGTTTTAGGAAGTCAATGTTGATTGGGGTGAGTTGAGGGGGACGGGATCAACTTGTCTCGTGAGCTGATTGTGTGTGTTTGGCCACGGTAATCCCAAGGTGTGAGCGAACTGTTTTTGAATACACAAATCCGGTTGATCTGATCGGATTGCGACCGCCTCGGCTATAGACAGGATGCGTTACTTGATCTTTCGTAACGCGACGGCCGGGGCACGGTAGACAATGTGGAACGCTCTCTCCGTGTCTGTGTTTCGGTCACAGTAAATTGATGAAAATAGCTGAGTTCGCTGAAACCAAAATTGTTTGACATGATTTCTACGGGAATTTTCAATTATATATCTAGATGTTTAGGGTGCTAACGTAATTAACATTCGTATGTTATCCATAACAGTTGGGGGACGTATTCATTGTTTGTATTTATCTGGTAATCCATTAAGGTCTTGTGAATCAATTCAACCCACTTTAGGAGAAATCAAACGGACTGGACATGAAGAAACGCGTGTTGCAGATTAGATTTCAAGGAATAATGTTTAGCTTAGGTTTGATGTGTTGTCAGTGGAATGTAGCGCACCGCCTTCACCTATAAATGACAATTTTCCTTTTTAACTGTGATTCTTTCCAAGGAAAAGCTTTGTTATCATAAAAAACGTGAAAGTCCTGCATGCCTTAAAAGAGTTTCAGCTGAAGTTTTTAACTGCTCGAAAAAATCTGACATTCATGTCAAATGAGAATGCATTATGATCAATAACTTGCAGTGGCCTTACAAACTTGAATAGTCGCATGCAGAACGAAACTAACCAAAAGATGCTCGGCAGCACAAATTAAAGTTAAGGTTAATGTTTGTCTCATGGAGTCTTATATTTACCATGTGATAATCGATAATACACTCATTGTTTTGTGAGATAACAAACTTTGAGTAATTCAGTGTGCATCAATCTCTGTGGAGACTCATTTTCCCCTGATTTTACTGGATTCATCTGGGCACAAACGTGTCGGACAAACCAAGTGCTTTAAAGTAGTGAGAATGTTGTATCAACTGAAAATGCTCACAAACAGTCTTCAAGATACGTTGATATACAAGATTTTGGATATATGATTACTTGTGACTACAGAAACAGCTAAACTGACAAGAAATTAATTGTTCAAAAGTGAAAAACTCTGTTTTAGACGCACAAAAATATGACGGTTTCTTTTTGCAGTTACATACCATCGAGTTGCTGATGTTGCTTGATCTAACAATTGTTTTACTGCTTTCAATATTTTCAGTTCGTTGTCTACGTTCTATTTTTTGGTGAATCGGGAATTGCAGTTTTTTCGTTGAAAATGCAGAGATAATTTCTAAGTTGCAATGGTCTAAGATGTCAAGCTGCTCTACTTGTTGCACTGCTTTTCCAAGATAACGTGCATTGATTGTGTAGTTACGAGCATCATTTGAAACGGCGTTAGTTTGAGGTTGCCGTTTTTAACAAAACACATAACTGGAAATGTTTTTCTTGATGCACGCCTTGCCAGAATTCAGAGTAGAAGGTTTATTAACACATTTGTGGGCAGAACTCGTGAATTAGTATTCGGCTAGCGTTTGAATGGACATACCAGACCTAATAATGATAGTGAGTACTCAGTCTGTTTTAAATCGAGTACCACTTGTGGACATCGGTTGGAGAAGGCTGCGATCAAATGTGAGATGTGTACAGTTTAAAGTATCTCGAATCCGTTGTCTTCTACTACTGACTAGAACCATGTATAGAAGTCATGATCATGACTAGATGGAACGAAACAACTCTCTTCATTCCATTTCGGTGAAGCTGGTTAATGTTCTTCCAAGGCTGGATTCAACGTCTGGATTCAATTGTTTTTCCATGCTTCTGTCAGACCGTTGGAAATATGGATAATATGTAAGTCTCGGAGTCATGACGGTCAGAGCATAAACTGTGACCTGGACAAAGACGTGCACTAGTGATGTCTTCCAGTATGAGGACAACTCGATGCTAGCAGGTCGTTTCAGAGTGAGCCGTCTGAACAGCCTGTCTGAAAGTGAGGGCTGCCATCAAGTACGAGTGGCTTTCAGTTTGAAATAACCGAAATTGCGGAATTTATCTCACTGTGTACTCAGTCAGTCTGCTTGTTCTGAAAAGACCAAATGTGACGCAGTGGATTCTGCTTTTATTCTGCGAGTCACACTCGTGCAATGGCACATAGTTTGTGAAGTATGTGTATTCAACCTATGGCGGACAAATCGGATTATTACCAAATTGTACAACGTTGATCAATTTAGGTGACTGCCGAGATGCAAAATTTCTCGGCCACAGCGGGCACGCCTATCAGACAAGGCTTTGAACTTTTCGTTGCGGTAACCAACAGCCATATACGCACGCTATTGTGTTCGTTACAGAACACGCAGCATGGATTTTCAAGTTATTTGCGATTGATCACGGATTATGAGACCAGAAACTGGGAATCTCATACCAAACTTCCCTGTAGTTGTAGTCTGTACGTGTTTATTTAGTCAATTTCCAGAGGTGTTACCCAATGACATGCTTCTGCTCAGGCTGAGTTGGGCATTTCCAACAAATGACTCGTCAGTTACTGAATAGCATTCACACTTTGATCAATTGTGGACTCTCCGGAATACGGTAGTGTTCAAAACTTGTTTTATGGCATTTAACGTAAGTTTTAAACATATTTGTGAAAACTACAGCCGTTAGTTCACAACAGCATACGACTCAGCGTTCTCCTCGTACCGTTGGATTTAATTTTTTAAACACAAGAATAGGACTCGTTAGTGTGATTATATTAGGAAACAAGAAAACTATATTTTCATTTTTAACTAGAGAAACAATACTTCTGGTAGCAGAAACACATGGAACCTATAGAAGCTTAGTAAAAACAAATTTTTCGGCAAACAGTTGTGTCGGATTATATTTTTACAATGAATAAATGGACGCGAAACATTTATCTTAACTGGAAAGGGCGACTAAGAAAATTATTTTACTTACCGACGGCGGCTTTTGAATTTAATGCTGTTGAATAAACTCCAGGAAAGAAACGCCGTTGGCGACTAAACGTAAAGTGACTTATTGCGTGGTGTCTTCATTTGTGCTCTGAAGGTCTCCACCAGACCAGTACTTCTGCAAGTGTTATGAAATATGGAGATTGCCCTATCTGTGAGAACAGCCTAACTACTATGACAGAACAAGTAGTTACTCAGCCCCGAGGATCTGCGTAGCCAGAATAACATTCTTGGCACTTCAAAATTATAACCGTCTGCACTGACCAAATGTGGCTATAGAATTTCATCTCATAGTGTTGTCACATGCACGACCTGTTGTAGTTAGTATATATGATATTGTTTTCAAACTACTAAAAGATATGCCCTCATTTTTACGGTGATTATATCGGCCTGTCTAACAGATTAGTACGAAATTATTGTTGAGTTGATACCGCGACAGCACTGAGATAAATATTTATGGAAAGAAAAGATTTGAAAAAGTTAGAATTGGTCAACAATGTCTTGCAAATCTAAGCTTTTGGTGGTACATTACATTCTATTTATGGTAACACATTTCGTTTCATCTGAATAAATATATATTACAGAAATACGGTTGAGGAAGTATGCAAAAAACATGACTCACGGAGGATGTTCTGTCCAAGTTTAAAAAAATTCACAAGAACTACCAGGATGAGTCTTATTAAAAGAAAATCACTTTTGCGCGCACGAAAGAGGGGCACCAACTGTTTGTGGAAGTTGTCCTATCAAAATGGCGCAAGCGTTCATTGTGGTGCTTAATGGTGTCATCCGGACCTAAAGCTGTCTCTCTGGCACTCTTACATTGGTGAAACTAAACCCATACCATCATTTTGACAAGAAGTATGAGACGACAGCGAGGAGTAGGTGATTCTGGATGGCACCGGTTTGCATTCTAAAGACTTTAAAACTGCCAACCACTTCGGATGCTTAGAAAACTGGTTGACTAAAAGAAAATAACCCTCTTTTTGAGGTTGGACTGATTGTATCGCCATTAAGAATGAGCGAAATTCACTGCGGCTTCCGGTGAGCTAGAAGAAATGGTTAGTTAACAAACTATGGTTTTTTGTTTGTTCTATAATTTACAACAAATAACCGTTCATTTCCAAAGTGCCGATTTTTCTAGTTCCATGACGCAAACATCTCACTGAACGCCATTGGTGCTGAATTTGGCAAAAACGATGGCAGTAGGAACATTGCGTTGTCCAATTGATCCCCTGGGTGAACTGGTCTTCCAAGGGTACTCTGAACTCTTCGCTGATTCAGTGCACTCAGAGAGAGGTAGGAAGTGTTCATGAACCCTCAAAGAACCGCAATGTCCGCGATATGTCTATTTACTTTCTTTCTACATACTAGCAATGAGGACATCTGCAAGGATAGGACATAAAAATCTCCACATTTACTCCATCAATGTGTCCGGAGTTTCCTTCGAAATTTAAACTGAACAGTGACTGTGTACAGGTACGGTAGATGATCTACTGTAGAGAGGAAGGTGGGGAACGATATTTCTCCACAGTCTGTATAATTCCACAATCATTGAAGTTTCGTTTATAGGCACAAAATGAAACGGTGCTCTGTTAACCAGCAAGGATATAAGTTTCCCATCAACTTCAGACAAGTTGCCTGTAAGTTCGAAGTTGTATCGCACAGCGTTGCTGGACAGCGACCGCTCTGCTGCTTCTG
Organism: Paragonimus westermani; assembly: GCA_008508345.1. Lineage (NCBI taxonomy): Eukaryota > Metazoa > Platyhelminthes > Trematoda > Plagiorchiida > Troglotrematidae > Paragonimus > Paragonimus westermani. The sequence goes on along the minus strand of QNGE01003032.1, from coordinate 11,940 downwards.
GCATTCTGAAAAGCCATCTTGCAAGTTTGTGCTGAGGTGCGTTATGAATCGGCAAAATTAACCTGAATGTAGTATCACGTCCTTGAGGTTCTTCTGGAACCGATAACTGGAGCTTTGGAGAATATATCAAGTTCAGAAATTTAACCGTTGCTTCCAAAATAAGGTCAGCTTTGAGCAGCGTATTTAAGGCACCCGCAATCCGCCTGTGAAATTCAGTTGACATATCAAGTTCGGATTCCTATGGAACCGGTTCCGTTCTGTCTTTATAATTAACGAGTAAAATCCAGCTCCTCGCCTAAGTCTTCGAGGTTATTACGAGGAAGGCTTCTTTCAGGTATTTCAAATAACATCTTGCGTCACTGCAGTTGTGCAGGTGTGGTGGTCAGCTGATAAAAAAAATGATAGTCGTGCATTCATAGTAGAGAAGCAATTTGAGGCTCAACCCACCCATAACCTTAACTTATCTCTAGCCTTCGTAAGCCGAATGGGGCTGATTTATTTTATTGCTTAGAATGACACACAACCGCCAATTAAATCGACCTCCTTGAGTGAAAAACCGGAGGTGGGAAAGAGTTGAACGATAAAATCTTCTAACGGGGGTGAAACAAAAACTAAACAACAAAAACAGTGAATGTATACAGCAGGTAGCGGTCAGGAAGAACAATCATGCCGGTTAGAAATTAACATCCGAGACTATACACATCAGTTGTGACGGTTGGTCGAGTCCGGTTTCGTGGATCAGCTAGTAGACGTGGAAACATTCTGGATGCGATAGAATCGTACAGGTTCACGCCCGATACTGAAAATTTTCTAGCGACTGAGAACTCTTAGCTTGCCGCTTCACTTAATCGACTTTCAGCTCCGCCCGCAATTTTGTCCAACCAGGTAGATGTTGTTGCTCTCAATGCTGAACCAAGTGTATTGTATCATAGACGAGACCATCCTTATCAACTCCGTGTTAACGACGTTGACCATCATCTGGTTAGAAACTATAAGCAGTTTGTAATTACTTAACAGAGGTGTCGCTCTGCTGGCGCCTAGCTTTTTCCACCGCAAAGCGTGATCATCTGTGCCATGTAGAAAGTAGATCGAAATTGAATTGAGTTCCGTACAACAAAACACACTTTTGTTTGCTAAAATAGCCGCGGAAACCCCACCCATAATTGAAGGTTACCAGCAATATAGCACGAAATGACATAGGGAACCCAATCTGTTTAACTTCGAAGGAAACATTGTGTCATCCTACTGACCAATTCCACTTGTTCAAACTTTCGAGTTGCATTAGGAGTTTTTAATTTGTGGGATTTCCTGAGGACTTTTATTTGGGAAATAACAGCACCCACCAAGGTTAGCACCCAGTTTTGTCTTTATTTAGTGCTACCGTGGGCCGCTCAGGGTACAGCTACAAATATCTTAATTTCTTAAATAGAATAAACGCAACATTAGCACCTGAAGTTGCACCTCTGAGTTAAATATTAACGAACTGATCAAACCCAGCTACTCAAGTAGTGTGTAGTCTTATATGTTCTTTCAGCAAAAACTAAACAACTCACCAACAAAATAGTGTATTTGATAGGCGTCAGGTGTTAATGTGACATTTTATTAAAATTTAAATGGTTCATACATACGAGTAACAATGTATGTCAGCAGTCAGACGTGCGTCTATGATAAGTAATTCTTGTAATACCCCTATATCCACAATATTACTTATTGTCTGAACTATGAGCCACGTCGTGATTCACATTATGATTAGCTCTAATCCATTCACAGGACCGCCAACTCATTCGGAAACTAGTGTTAGTAACATAACGTTGTGTTCTTTCATTCTTAACGTTTGCCAATCTTTGGCGATTTAAGTAAACTGCATCAATAGTAGACATTCCCAAAATTCACTTGGAGGAAACCAGATAATTATTTCCATGAAAATTCCCACCGAACTACCCTCTCCTGGCGGAAACTGTTCATTAGGAACAGGTGTTATCCGAGACAGAACGGTGCCGTGCCTCTATTTCAGCCCCAGTTAGTGACACACAAGTAAGAATTGCTGCATAGAACTTTGGGGAGAGGAAACACACCAGCATACCGTGTTAAGATAACAATAGCTGTGATCCTGCAGTGTGTTGCTTTAAGCACATTTTTGTTGTCGGCAATTGTGAACTCAAAGTTTTACTTGGAATTTAAGTGTGTTATAATTTTCACTGCGTATCGTTGCAGTAAACCACTTACCTGTATCCATGCAGGTTTCCAGCATAGGTGAGTAGTGAATGAGGTTCACAGAATTCTCGTTAATTCATGAACGAAAAGCTCAACTGTACGCCGAGAAATTACGAGGCACAAAGGTAGGTTTACAGTGGTTCTGACAGATATTGCATACAGAAGTTTTTAAAATCGGTGAGCGTTAAACTCTCAACAGTCTGGTCTTTGTTAAGCTTCCAAATTTGCTTAGCATTTCAAAGGTAATATGTGATGTAGTTTCAAACTGCGCCTGGACTTTACTCACGGCTCGTCTTACACTATATCAAAACTCTGTATATTCACGGGTTGTATATGATTTGCCATTTGACGGATTGTTACTGTGAAGCTATTCGGACTGGTGTGTAAGCTAACTTTGAGACAAACAGTCTCTTGAGAGGACGTTCGTCTGCGCGATAGTTCCATCACTTTGGCTGTGATGTTGGAGGTTCATTGTTGTTTGTTTGAAGGCTAGTGAATTCTGATTCTGCGAGTGGTGCTATGGAATTTTGGTGCTGCCACGAGTTGCTTATGCTTAACAGACCAGTTATTTTGGAACGACCTCAGGGATTATGGAAATGTGAGTGTCTTGGTTTTGATTGGTGAAAAATCAGTATACTACCAAGGAGTGGTTTGGAAAACTTAATAATTTAAAACAGGCCCTATCGTGTAAAATTACTGCATCGGTTAGATTGGAACCAGATGTGAAAAACGGCCTGCGGAAACTACTTAACCAGCTGAGTTATAAAGCTGTGGCTCTTAGTGGTTAGGTTTTCTCCGGACCGACGTGTGATTTGATTAGACTTCACAACCTGATTTATGTAATCAATCTGTTTTCAATCTTGTTATGTGCAGCGTCTAAAGCAAAAATAAAATTGGTTTTCTGATTACATTATGCAATTTGAACTTGATGTTCAAAATCGTATACTAAGCTTATTGTTGCACATCTTGCTAGCATGAATCATCGCATCTCACGGAAGCCTGAAAGAGCTCTTTGCAGGATTGTTTCTGAACAACCTACGACACTCCACCACTGCAGTTTGGCGACCGCTAAATCGAGCGCAGTCTGATTACATAGCCTTAACCTGGGCTTCTGAAAAAATGTCCAGTCTTTGTTACTTCCGTGGTTGCAGGTATACATAAACCAAATGTTTCGCACAAAAATTTGACTCAGACCAATGCAGTTCCGGCGGATTAACTAGATCCTACTGTTCTTGTTGTCACACGCCATAAATAATTTCTGTTTTTTGATGTTAGAAGCGACTAATCGGAAAAAAATATTGGTCACGTTATTTTCATCGAATTGGGAAACGTCCCGGTAATATCCAGAACGTTGCCTCGACATTCAAAAAAGTCTATTATCGGTAAACATGCCGTTAAGTAAATCAACTTACTTTAACCGGTAGAGACAAACAAAAAAGACATCAGAAACATCTCCTTCCTTTCAATGTAGACTGGAGTGTTTTGGTTAGACGCACTTCGTCTTGTGATTTTGTACACCTTGCAAGTGAAAGCAGAATTAATGCGAACTATAAAGTGTGCGCAGAAAGTTCTGTTGTATTTTTTGTTTATTCTGTGAAGATTAAAATCAGTCAAAACAGGCATATACTGCTGATATTTACCGGTCTTCAGCTTCTACCAAAGTTTATCCTAATCAGGTATGTAGATTTTTTTTGTAGAAACAAAAACTATGTTTCACTCCCATTTTCTTTACAAAATGTCATTTACATAACAAAAGTAAACTTTTCGTTATTTTTCTCGTGTTTGAACAGTGAGATTGTTTCACTGGTGCAATTTTCCTCATCGCTTACAGTGTTATTTACGTTTTTACCCGGCAAATATGATCCGAAATAGTTCTGTTTGGTGGAATGCAGGAAAATTATCACGCAAGATACACCAAATAGAGCTGTCTTTCAGACATTAGTTTTGCATTAGTTAAATTCAAACTGATCACGCAATTTATCTAAAAAGTCTAATGTAAGCAGACGTTGGCTACACTTTACGGCATTGGAAGAACTAACTCATAAATTGATAGAGAATGCACAGTAATTATTGACGATAGAAATGCTGCACATATACAGCCGATGTAAAATTGGACAGTACTACGGCCGCAGGTCATAATTCACCTAAACATTTGTTAAGCATCACCAACATTCCTCGAGATAGGGGCTCCTCATGAAGCTTAACTCACCGAAAATCGATGCATACGGATCATTGTCTTTTATGCGCAACGAATAAGGTGTTCACGTTCTTCGGCCCTAGGCTTTGTCGTTATTGTTTCGAATTTTCCACCCCCAATTATAACATTTGACGACTGCTCTCACTATATTTTGAATGAGCCGTCGTTTTGCAATGACTTCCTTACAAAATTTGGTTCCATAGACTGGAATTAATCTTCTAGGCCCACGTTTTCGTGGAGTAAGTCCGTTGGCTTAGTTGCTTAAGGCTCCGTCAGAACTATCAAAACCACCACTGATCGACTAGATTAAGGTCATGGTCACGGAGGCAATTATTCTTATGACTAATTAATAACTGTAAACGGTTTTTGACAGAAAAGAAAGTTTTATCACCTGAGTGCACAGCAAAAAATTCTTTACCACTGTTTCGGAATCTGCTAAAATCGATCAATAAACGAATTATAGAAAAACCGGTGTATTTCGCACGTGGATACAACGAATTTCATCTTGTGTTTTGGTACCTGCAGTCTATATTTTACAAGTACAAAAGTTCCATTCACATAAGAACTTCTGGTAATATCTTTGTATAGTTAAGCCTGTCATATATATTGCGGCCGAAAAGCAAATTTGAACGGTTGGCTCACACCGTGGATTTCCTCCTCATTATACAGCCGAACAATCACGACAGTGTGGTTTGTATGTGTTACTGAAATTTGGCTGGTGATCTACACCAAGTCGTGAAGCGAGAGCGCAGTCACATTCCGTGGCTCAAACCTACACACAATAACGGCGATTGAATAACATGCGTAAAGTGCGCCAGTAATTGTGAACTAGTTTCCTCAAAGCTGAACAGAATAGGTTACCTAATTGCTCATCAAAAATTAGAACTTCAAGTGTCTGTCGTATTGTTGAATGAATCTACGGAATGAGTAATTCAGCATTTGACTTCTGAGTGGTGGCAAATTTCAACCCAAAACAAATTTCCTGTTTTATGATCTGAACCACAAAACTTCCAATTTTAACATTTTAGAGTTCTAGTTTAGCGGGTACCTTGGTTTTGAAGTGGCATGTTGCGTATATGTATGTCATGCTCAAAGTTGTGAAGTATTATTGAAACCGAGACTTTTGCACATAAACTGAGCTCAGAATAGTACTGTCGCCTGAAAGATCAAATGACGGTCAGCAGATTCGTGAACTAAATGCGCATAACACAGGTGGGACTCTGGAAATTGGGGTGCTTTAAAAAAACCTTGAAACGATCACTACTATTATGTTATATTATATATTTGGCGAGCTCGATGGGCGCAAAATGTTGTATTGAGAACTTTGTACGCTTAAATTAACCTTTATAACCCGCTTTATTCATGTGGTGCAGATGTTTCTTCCAAACTGATCAGTTCAGAGTGGACAGTCATGTAGGATGTCTGGCAAGCTCATCCGGTGGGTACGTAACTTCCAACCTTAAAATCCAACCTCTGACACCCAACAGCTTTCCCACACTATCTAATGTTTTTACGCTTGCGATTATTCAATGAATCACCAGGCGAAGTATGCCTACAATGGTCTGTACCTGGATTCAATGAGACAAAATATCATTTAACATTAGCAGTAAAATCTAGCGCCACTACTGAGTGGTGTATTACTTCAATAGTGTATGACGTCGTTGAGTTCTAAGAGATAACTTTTGACAGCCCCTGATTGGGTAGTCAATCCACTGAACATATCGTGAATCGTACGTGATGCAACTGGGTGAATTGGCTACTGGATCCACCTGTCGAATTTGTGAACACGCAAATAGTTCCGTAGCGCAGCTGGTGCAAAGTCTACCGCGTTTGAACAGGCTGGTCTAGTCGTTGGCCTGAATCCGGTCATAACCGTGACTGCTTACAACATTCCTTCTTCTGTGGTAACCATCTATCATATTATACTCAGCAGTAGAACACCAGAAATTGTATACGAAGTCCCGCAAATTTGGTTGAATATTAGACATCTGTGGTCCAGCAAACAGCTAGCTGGAATCAGCAGCCTTTCTTAGGCATCCGTACATTGCAGACGTCCAGAAATTAATCGCACCTTGAAGGCGAATAAGCCACCACGCAACCCCTTGCTTTCAGTGATGGATTAGTCGTTATATATAGAACAGTAGTGTAGTACTTAAAATTTGCTACAAATCACGGATGCGGTTAACATTTTATAAATTAGGCAGTGTAATATTTGACGAAGTAAATAACAGGCAGCTTGAAAAGAATATAAACAGGTTCCGTCGAGCTGTTTCGGACAAACTGAACAATCAATCTGAGTTATCGTAGATCAACGTTTTAAAAGCAAATTTGCAAAGTGACGGACGCATTCGCTTGAAGAATAACACATGTTATTTCACGGCTACTGGCAGTTGGGGATGGTTGCTACGTGCGTACACATGTAAACAGTTAATAAAAATATGTGGCGTGACTGAATGACATCGACAAATATGACCTTAAAGACGTGAATCTTCACATTTTTTCATTAATTTCCATTACATCCACTTATCAAACTTTGGGTGTAACGGTCACGCCACTGATTATTCGTACTTAGTGTAGACATGACATTGCAAATCTCAAACGTATACCAGATTTTCGAGTGCGTCTCACTCTTTGAAAGCTTTTTAAGCTGAATAAGGAGCGTTGGTATTTTTGTGCAAAGCAAATACTTTGGGAAAAATCATGAAAATATTCCCACTGGTGCGTGTTTCAGAAACTGTTTAGACGCGTTTGCCTGGTTTTCAGAACTGAAACAAAATAGTGTTGTGGGTGAATTTTGTGATTACGAACACCTACCACGTACACTTATTTACGGCATTTTCAGAGAAAAGGCATGATGTTTAATGGTTTTCATTTACTTTTTCGCCAAAATTGCTCAACAGATATTTTTTTTCTGATACTACGATATACGTCCGTGTCCTTGAGTGTCCTAGAAAGCAGGTTTTTCCCCATCTATTCAAATTATTTCGTTACTCATTTAAATTACTGGCATGCAACTTTGCTTTTGATTGCGAACAAGCAAAATATGAAGTCTACTGAACATCTCAACTTCCTTCCAATCACTTCCGGTCATTATTATGTGAAGTAAAATATGCATGGTAACACCTGATTCAATTTTATTGACGTTGGAGTTCACTTAAGTTATTTTCAAAACTTGCTTGTATCCTGATTAAACAGTGCTATTTGTGAGAATCATTCATGCGCAGACTTTGAAATCTATATATCGAAATTCGTCCCTCAAAATAAGTGATTCACTGAGCATCCAGCAATGAAGACATCTACTGTAATCTACCAAAATTATTTTGCAAATTATAAGTTAACGGCAATTTGCGTTACTTTCTTGGTCGTATTTAACTTCAAGATATTACGTTTCCTCAAGACATCTATTTCTGATGAGATTATTCCACTGATTTGATCGTTGCATTACAGAGTTTTGCATTAAAGATTTGTTTTGGTGAGGGACAAAAATTGTGCTTGAGTTGATTCACAAACTACATGTAGTTTTTTGAATTGACTGACCAAGTAGGACCAAGGTTTAGCACAATCTAATCAGTGTTTTATGCAACAACTTAATGTGATGGCATGTTAGTACAATGTACCAACTTTTAGATGGTTAAATGGCTTTGAACACTGAACTTTACCGCACACTGTAGCTTCTTGCAAGACTTTTCTTATAAGCGTTGATGAGTTTGTCATTATTAGTGTGTTTTTATAATGAAACTGTTTATTGGCTTCTCGCCGTTTTGTTTGATTTAAAATATTCTAAGCTAACAGTTTTATTTACAGCTCACAGCTGACAGGTTTTATCAGCACTGTGCATTGAGTAGAGAAACTACGCGATCTAATTGGTTTATCGAAATAGCAGGATAGGTTGTAACAATTTTGTTGTGATCAATGTGGTTACTATTTATTTGAGCTACATATTAAACCAAACTGGGAACTAACTACATTTCCTTAACAACACTACCATTTACACAACGGCTGTTCGTCTTCACTGTTCATGACCGAGGACATTCTACGTTAGCCTTCCATGTCAACATAATTACTTGATAATTTTCAAGTGCAATTTGGATTGACATATTGAGGACAAAAAAGCGAGGCTTCTTAGTAAGTGGCCAGAAAAATTATTCTGGTTGAATGAAACTGTCTCTGTCCTTTATGTGTAATTACTGTTCAGCTGTGTTTGAAGCATGCTGGGTTGAGTTTGTAGTGTTCTTGTCAGACAGAAAAACCTGTTTTTTCTTCTACCATCTCAACAGTATGAGACTTTTAGATTACGTTACATTATCGTAATTTTCTGCAACTATTTTACCACTCCGCAATTAGCAGTATATGTCTAGCACATGTTCGTGCATATACGAAAATGTTTACCATATGCATAAACGGTGTACACTAAATACGAAATCCAAGTGTCCTAATTTCATCCTGCTTGTTGCACTTGTCTATGTTCTTAAAACTAACCGTTAAGGTTCGCCATATAGTTTGTTTGAAAACTTGACGAAAATGGAGTATTTGTATACTTTTCCTAATTTTGAAACGGTTTTGAATTAATGAGTGAAATGCTTTTGCATTCTGCGTATAAGCAATCATGTAAACATAGAAGCAGAACGCTTCAGTATGCTCTACTGCGCCAACTTCTCAGAATTTCAACTAGATTAATAAAATACCACGAAAAACTCAGGTAAAATTCGGAGTCCAGAGTCAATCTTCGTCTGTGCAGAGGACGTTTTACCATCCAAATTTCATCCTGTTTCCACCTTTCTATTTGATTTAAAGCATTTCTCATAATTCCGGCCTCGTCACATCGAACTGATTCTTGCTAGTTCATTAGCCCGTGGGGTCAATTATTTGGCAGCACAGAGATTGGATTATACTAGGAAAAGCTTAACTTAAGAAACTACATGGACTGTCACTTTCGATCTACTGTTCGAGTTGAAGAGTAGTCAGTAAAATAAACTTCCAGTTGGACGATGACTTTGTTCTGTATTTCAGATTATTGCAACCCCAGCTTGAATGAGCACCAACAGACTGTTTTAATTTAGTTAAAGGCGATAAATTACAGCCTTTCGGGAGAAGACTGTTTACATGTGATACAAAATTAAGCTTATTACGTTACATTTAGCCCGGACGAGAGAATATAAAATTATTTCAACACTGTGGTGATGGTAAAGGTATCAGACTAAATACCAGTACAGGTATCAGTGCAAACAATCAGAGTAAATTTACGTTGGTATAATCACATGATTGCTTGATACATGATCAAATTTGCAACTTTACTATTCATTTTGTTGCGTGAGTCCATTTTCAGTCTTTTATGTTCATTTTGAAAATCCGCAAATTTGATCGTGTTTGTGAACAGATGAGAAATAATCTGGGATGTCAGATTCACGAAACTTACAACAATCGAACTAAAGTTGTCGACTTGAGTAGGTCTAACCGGTTTGAATACCACAAACTTAGGAAATAAGATGTATACATTCTGTAACATCTTATATATTCCACGAAATCGATGAGACGCCTGTATGTAAATATTGAAAGCCATAACAACCGACCAACATTGTACAATCCATTCACAACAGAAATGACACCTTCAAATGTTTTTAACTTTACAGGACAGAAGTCAACAGCTTAACTGCGTAAACGATGGTTTTCCTCCAGTTGAAGAAAACTTCAATCTTTTAAATCCTGAATGATTGATATATTTGCAATAACTCGGTTTGCAAACAAATTTGATGCAACCGTAATGATTGTGGCCGCCGCATCTTTCCTGCTTTTTTTCAAAGTCTCGGAGGTGAACGCTTGGTGCGTTTTAATCAAACGATGATGGTTCATTCTGATCAACAGACCTCAAGTACATTTTATGCTTTTTCAGACGTTGTATTATCAGTCGACCGGTAAAGTGGGTCGCATTATGAGCGCAATACGTAGTCGGCAGAAATTGCTTGATTTTAGATTCAGAACTGTGTGTGATGCTTTCAATATCGTTCACACCCAATCCGGAATCAGACTGTTTCGTGATGCTCATCAGAAAATGAAAAACTAGCAGAAAGACGCATTCTGTGCTCATCCTAATGTCGCAGTTGACCTGGAGCAGCGTGATCCACTGAACACAAAAATAACACATCCAGTGAATGTTCCCCCAAAGTTGATTGTATTTTTTCCCGGTACACTAACACCTATGTGGCAAATATTGAAGAATTTGATGCACGTTATCTTTTTGAATGCACTCAGCTTAACGTTTGACGTGTTCACACCATGGCCACGTTAGCATTAGGCTTGCACCAGAAAGCCTTTTAGGTTTTGGTTGTACATACGTTAGGTAGAGTACGTGAGCCGATGAACTATGCCAGTGCAATGCGACTGGACCAGTCAGCATCGGATAAATCACTCCAGATATTCCACATACGTACTGTTTCATATAATTGTCTGAAACACTTTCTAGGTATAAAAAAGGGTTCCATAAGTTCCAGTTTATTGCCACAACATCGTTTCTTAATTTTTCAGTGCACACAATGTTCATTAATCAGACAAATTCTTTTACTGATCGTCAGTTGGCTGTGACGAAATTAATGCCGGCTTATGTTGCAGTACACGTTCATCGATTTATGCTTATGTACGAATCGAATAGTGCTGGTCAAGAATTAGGTTATTGTATAATGTAGTTAGGTATTGGAGCTATACTCGATAGGGTCTTCACTATAAACAAAAGCGTAACATGGAAACGGAATATGTAGAAATTTACGCTCTGTCCTTTATCAGTCATGCGATGAAATAGGTAGGAATGAACGTTAAAGCTGATTTGATTCAGTGCCAATTCACGCTTTTAACCCAATTACAGCCACCTATCGAATACAGGCCATATCAGCTCGGTTGTCATAATTTTGTTTAAGATTACTAGTAAAAAATTATGCACTCTCTGAAATACTAGCGTATGCAAGATAAGTAGCGTCAAGCAGTTATACGTTTGAAACAAGCTTAGATGTTCCATAGAGGTCCTCAGGTGAAACATACTATATGGTTTGCCTGAATTTTGTGTTGCGATTGGATGAAAAAACGACATCAGTTAGTTCTAGTCACACACTCAGTGAGTGAACAGAATTCAGTGTTGTAACTTTTGTCGCTTCAACTTTGTAGTTGTAATCATTAATTACCCATCATAGTGCTAAGTAGTATTTGCTGGTGCCGTGGCCTTCACCTGATAAAAAATCCCAAAGCTCTGTAGCAGGTTGTTTCAGGCTTCTATCAGAATGCCAAGCAAAAAGTCATTAGTAACTGTCAAGCAGTGGGAATGCGAATGATTTTGTTTTCCACAAAGCCTACATGTTAAACGCGATTGCTGCTATCGAACGATTTTTTTTAGTTGGCTGTACTTTACTGTTGACCGAACTCAGGCTTGCTTAGTGGTGGAATACGAGATACGTAAACATCAGAAACAGCATAACCGAAATGCGCGGATCAACTAGATCAATACATATGGCGTCCGCAGGTAAATCTATTCATGAATGAAATCA
>QNGE01003031.1:66515-95710 GCA_008508345.1 Paragonimus westermani | reverse complement strand
ATACGGTTGGCTATTTGAATTGATCTGTTGATACTGATAGGACACAACTGTAAGTGTATCTTATATTGCACAGGAGATTCGTAGCGTTCTTTGGGGTTTGTATTCAGTTACCAATTCAAAATTCGTCGATCTCGTCAAAATCGGATATCAAGGTCAAGTCACCAAATCGACCCGTTATCATGAGATTTTTAGGAATCGATGGTGCGGGATTTCGACTAACGGGTTCATCAATTTGAGATTGTTGTGTCATGAGTTGTTTCAAGTATTCCGGCCGGTGCTCTGCTACTCACTGCGATATCTGTCGACCTGTTCTGCGCATGAAACGTCACTGTAACTGCAAGTGAACTGGTAGATAACGTGAGAGGCCCAATAGTTACACAAAACTACGTTCGCGATTTTCAAAAACTGGTCGTTTGGTGACTTGAAGTAAACGTAACTGGGCGGCCGCATACGTGCGTGATAAGGCAGACTTCAATTCCTGCTTGATGTCATTGGCCAAATGATCCCTTTTAAATTTCAAGGATGGAAATATCTTTCTTTTGGGCTATTTGAACTGGACCATTGCACTTGTTCATCTTGCTGTGAATCTCTGATTTTCCAGGATATTCACTTGCCAGTAACGTTCCTCTTAGCAAATCTTGCTCTGTCTGCGGCATACCAGGAGTGCTAATCCACCTAGCTTTATGAAATAGGGTCTTGGCCAAATCACACTTGTATGCTATTATGGCGAAGCTGGAGAACTGGCGATTTTGAATAGCGGAACACTTCCGAAATGCTGTTAACAAGTCATGACAACAATCTCAAACCAAGGAAGCCGTTACTCGAAATCCCACACCATCGATTGCTAAACAACTCATGGTAACAGTTCACCAAGTTGGCGCATTTAGCTCGTCCAACATATTGTTACACAATCAGAACCCGAAACTACTGGCCTTCACGGAAGCCATTCTGATCAGACCTCACCATCGGGCGCTATGTGAACAAAAGTGGTTGAAGCAAGCCATCGGGTTGCCGTGGTATTGGTGACATAATGCTCCGTGTGATTGTATGCGTCCCCATACAATGTCTGTCTCTGTTTGTCTGTCATACATAACCTGCATGTTTTACGTTTGTGACTGGTGAGAGCAAACGAAATGCTAACACATCACTGCCTGTCTTCTTTGCGCGCTGATGAGTTTGTTAAAGGGAACTCAGTGTTTCAATTTCTCCGACGAAATCTGTCTGTTTCATTTGTGGTAGTTGCGCCCAACATCGAGACAGCGGCGTTCTTCATGCCATCCCCGGCTTGATGCGACCGAAGCAGATGATGGAAACATGATATCTGACGGTGCTACACATAGATTCGAGGAGCTGAACTGACTGGTAGCTTAACTGGTGCACTTTTACTGAAAGAACGTATGTCGCTATGATGTTTCTTCTATTGCAGCTTTCATATCAGCTCGACTATCCAGGTTGACCCGGTTGTCCTCGCATCACGTCAAAATACGGTCATTTGTTAGGCAAATCTTCCATTTGCAGTTTCTATTCTCTTGTGTTCAGTGACACTTTCCGACTATTTCGGTTACATTTTGTCGTTGTGAGAGTTGGCCCTATTCGTTTTCGTTGGGTTGTTTGTCGGGCCCGATGAGAAACTGTTATCCGATTCTGTGTGCATGATAACCCAACTCATTGGTTAATTAATCGGGAACGATGGTGATGCCTCAGCTGAGTTAATTTGATCGATCGACTGGTTTGACGAAGAGGTTAAACGACGGAAGTGAGTGAAGTTCGACTTGTCGGTTTCTATCAGCGTGATGTGGACGGGGCCTGAGTGCATTGATTTCACTTTGCCAACCGTACTGGACTTTCTGTCTGATGAACGCAAATCATTGATCGTGTTCCATAATCAGTTGTCCTGTTTGTCATTCGTTCATGTTCTTTGCATTTGTGACCCGTCACTACTTCACATTGTCATGTGCACTCTTAAAAAGAGTAGCGATGCGTTTGTCATGTTTTGGTTAGCTGGAACGTGACGTGAAATTTGTACAACTTCCGCCTTCGACTCCTCTGTAACTTTACCTGCTGGCGCACTTCCCGTCGATCGCTTGCGACCTTCTATCCCTCAATCCACACGAGCCTGCACGCCCTTCACAATCTCATCCAACTGGACCAGATATCAGTCGAATGAAAAACGAGACAGTGTACATTAATTACTCTAAAATGCGACGTTCTGGTTCTTGCCCATCGAATTGTGCTGCCTTCGTTTGAGATCGATAAACTGACTTTCTTTTGTATGCTGTCCTTTTTCCATCAGCTAAGTTTCATTCCATCAGTATTATGCTTACCTTCTCTGCTTTCTAGCCTAGCCTTTAGACGTTTCATCGCATTTATCAAGTAAGATCTTGCGTTCATCTGTAGTTATCCCTAAAAAAGTATTCGGTTAGAGAGACTACTTTCTTCCGTTCCCGTGGAACCTATGTGGGGTTTTAGGACCCTGATGTGACCACTCTCCGGATCCTATCAGAGATCCTTCCTTAGCAAGGTCCTTACGTTTGTCACTGCAGTCTTATCGCCCAAAGTCTATTGTCGAAGCCACGCGTGTTGCTAAATCATCTGTTTTACACCAGTCTGTCGCTCATACGCCCCATGCCTCATCATTCTGATTGCGGATTTTCCTTGATTCATTCGCGCATTAGTACGCGCAGTTCGTAGGCCTACATTGCTTTGATTCCATTTTATTTCCCCACGGGTTCTCGTAATTCATTGTTTACAAACCCCTGGTAAACCTTTTGACAGGGAGCATCGAATCGTTGAGGGTGCTCCTGCGAATCAGCTTACGGCCCTATATGAGACAGTGCAGTACACAGGTAGCGTGTTTACCTACCATCAACAATATTATGAAAGTCTATAGCATCGTATAAAATGCATTATCAGCTGTAATATATAGAGCGTAAAATACACCGTTTAAGCCATCTCACCGAACTATTCTCCAGAATGACATACTATGCTGTCCGTTAGTCTTTCAGTTAGATCATAAATTGATTGTTTATTACGAAGGTATGATGACAGGCGGAACAGAACGAGCGCGTTGACTTCCATGAAACGATTTACTCAAATTTTTGACTTAGTGGAGAAGAATCGCGTTGGATAGGTAGTGGCTGAGAAAAGTCAGAAACTATCGTTGGAAAGTTCGTTATAAACTACAACTTGTTTAGCACACATCGAGGCCAGATCGTGGGTTGCCGGTCCATCTTACCAAGCTTTTAGAATACGATGTATAACCTTTCCTTCATCAAACACGACAGAAAAACGATGCAATCCTTAAGAAGTAGCTGAGCCGTACACCAAAGACTTAAGTTAATGCTGGGCTATATGAAAGTGAGACTGGATGATGGTGACTGCCGAGCATTTTGACGTGGACTAGAAATCCACGCGTATAGAGGGGCGGAAATTCATCTGCAGTCTTGGTATTTTGAAGGATTTAATTTAAACTTTCTAAGAGAAAGCCCTTTACCGTTTGTATAATCTCCTTTTGAATTGCATTGCTTCTTTTGTCATCTGGACTTGTGTATTACAACAACCTGAGCACATTGGGAAAGAAACGCTCCCTTGAATACGGTTAGATCTTGGAAGGGGTGCATATATCATTTCGAATAATGCCGTAGTTTCTGGGAGTTAGAGAAGGCGCGATTAAGCAAGGATATGACCGCACTCGGTTGTCAAACTGTTCTCTGACACATCTTGTAGCGAAAAGGTGTCCAATAAAGCACAATATTTATTGTCCAATACACTAGTCCTCATGCCACACGCGCGCTCGCGTTTATTAGTCATCATTCCGGACCACAACACGCTCAGGTTTCCGCTCACGCATCGTGTGCACTTCTGCCTGGTTTATGTGCGTGATCGGCGCCGTCTATCGGGNGTTCTATGGAAACCGTGGCACCGTTTCCGAGGTTTGACCGCACTAATGCTGTGAACCTCGTGCTGTTACTCAGTAAAAACTGTTCAACTTCAGTCTGTCATTATTTTCCCCTTTATAGGCAATGGAGCTGAGCTCCACATCGAATATTGTAGTCGTATATGTTGTACTATATTTTGTATGGCAGTTCGGCAGCGTTGCGGATATCACACGTCAAATCATGTCTGCAATTGTTACTTCAATGGCAAATTTATTTGGCTGTCCTGTTCTTTGTGAACATATCTTTTAAATTCCAGCATATTCATTCTGAGGGTTAAAATAACAGTTTTTGCTTAATTTTGGCATATCAAAGTTGATCAGTCTTGTCTGCATTCTTGAAAAGTTATTGAGGAAAATAAGGAAATCAACCACAAAAATACTATGAGTCGATGTAGAAGTAACAGTTGTTGAAGGAAGCTACTGGAAGATACTTTCTCCATTCCTGTTGATCCATTTATCCAGCGCTTTGACGTGTTATGACAAACGGAATCGAGAATAGTTGGTGTAGGATTACGCTTCTCATCTTTCGACAGCACTTTAGTCAATCACAAAGCGATATCTCGTATCTTCGTGTGGATATCGAATGAAACAGCTCTGCGGATTTTCAACTGGGTCTGGATCGAGACTCCATGACTGGTTGTATAAGCTGTCAGTCAGTGTCGCAAATTTTCGATTGCATCGAAAGCACTGATTGAATACCGAGTAAGTTGCAGAGTGGTAGTCCGTATTAACGTCAGTTATTCTGGCACTAAAATCCTTTTCTTTATGAACAAACATTGGGGCTATCTTTGAAATATCGGGTGGTCGGAGTGTGGAGTCATGAGATGCACACAAGTAAGATGTGTCTCCATGACTACAGTGTGGATAAGCGTCAAATTGCACGCTTTAACAGTAATCTATCACCATCGACTCTAGTGGCATGGTAGTTTTGCAAGACATCATTCTGTCTGCACTTCAAGTTTCTTTCGGCATTTTTCATGTGCCTTGTCTGTGTTGATCAAGTAATTTTTTCCGTCATCTCAAAGCATTTATAATAACATACAACCGTGAAACCAGTCTTGTATGAAGATTTGGTTGTGCTTGTCTAGCTATTTACTAATTACTCCTTATATATATATATATATATATATATATTATATATATATATATATATATATATATATATATATAGTGACACGTTTATTACCTAGGAACCTTCACCTCGCCTATTTTGTCACAAGCTCTTCCAGCCTTCACGGTAAAAACGCCAGACTATGTCGCTTAACTCTAGTATATCAATCAGGAATATTACCCGTGTTTTTCGATGTATCAGAATGAGACAGTTGGCGATCCACAGTAGAGCGATCAAAGCCACGGTAGCAGGTGACTTGAGACGATTCATCAATCCTTTTGATCAATGGGGTAGCTGTTACACGTCCGTTTTTACTCTATTGACGCCAATATAGTGTTGTGATGTTGGCCATCTAACCTATATATGGTACCATATTCACCTCAGCATGAAGCGTGTGTCACAACAAGGGTCATGCATAAGCAACCACATATCTATGAGGTATATGTTTATGGTAGTACGAAAGCACAAAGCCGCAGCAGCGCCATTCAAATCTACTGCGGAGGCGTGATGAATTCGTCAGTCCTGTAGTCATTTGTGACTGAAACGTTAGCACATGAATCACGGGTGATGGTGGATTGCATACTGACCTTGTCAGGTGCATACTTATAGTTTTTAGTAGGGTTTTGTGTTTAGACTACGACTGTCTCATGTAAACAGACGTAAATATTCTAACAGTAGTCACATGGACTACTCCTGGTTGCGACTGATTTGATCTTTCGAAAAGCAACCTACGAAGCATTAATTTAGTTGTTTCTATGAAAACCATTAAGAAGCAAGTGAAAGTATGTAACAATACAAATATGCTGATTAATTAAGGCTAGGCTCTGAAAGTGCACACAGTTTGCATGATTCTGTTTACCGTAGAATGGTCAGACGCAGTAAACGGCATACTGTCGTGCAGTTGGTGAAATGGTAGTTTCTGCTCATAGGGCATTACTAGCGACAGCGTACATGCTTTTTAGAGGGCAGTGAAAGTGTACAGGCACCAGCTAAAAAGAATTATAATACTGAGTGGCTGTAGGTTTTAGGTTACAACATAGTTTATGTAAGATAAACACTAACGATGTTTGAAACAATTAGTTGCCATCACAGGTTTGAACAAAAGGGTTAGAACATGAAAACTGGTAGATGCAAGCATTTCGTATTGACTCGTCAGTACCAACTTTACAATAACATGGATCGGTTTCTTTATAGCAAACAATTCAATGGGTTGGTAATCAATAAGCGGGTCAAGATAAATCGCTAGGCCCAGGGAAGGGTCAAGTTCACAAACAGTTGCTTCTGAACACAGAGACGATTGATAGCTACCGCTTCAGCAAACCTCAGGAATCTTGAATTGGAATGACGCACAAGCTGGATCGATAACGTTACCAATGGTCAGAACGAGTCTAGCGGCTGATGAAACTGGTTGTTTACGTGTTTCCGCAACATTGCCGTTCTCCGGTAGCACGGAATTTTGAACCCATTCAGGCAAGTGTTCCTTCATTCTGGAGATCAAGCATATTTCGGTTCTGCCTATGTAACGCTCTCCACAGTTACATGTAAACTGATAAACACAATGTGATGTGACACCGATAGGCTGGTTCCCTTTGATTGAAGACACTGGTAGCTTTTGGGTCCGAGAGAGTACACAGAGTTCCGTCGCATTAAAGTGAGTTTCTCAATCGTTATTTTGTTTGCCGCATGAAGTGGTCACCCTTAAAGGGCAACTCTATGTAAACCCTATTTTTTCCTACAGTGATCACTTCTTCGGAGGTGCTTTTTGTCTGCTGTGTCTTTCTATGAAATTTTTAGGGTAACCATTAGATTGTAAGACAGAAGTGATCAAGTCTGGTTCCCGTGCAAGACTGTTGTGAGTACAGATTCGTCTTGCGAGTATGAACAGCGTATTTACTAGTGCTCGCATATGTTGCACGGGTGTGAAACTGTTGAAGTTTAGGTATTGGCCGGACCACGTGGATTTCCTATAGACAGCTCTTCTAATCAAACCATCTTCTCAGCGACCTATGAGTATGTCTAGAAATGGCAGACAGTTGTTGGCCTCAAATTCACACATAACGTTCAGATTAGAGTGACACCTATTTAGGCGTTGTGCCAGGTTGTCTATTAACTGTTTACGTGCCACCGAGAATAAGTGATGGATAGTAGACATAATAATCGACAATTGCTGCATTACCATCACTTGTGAACTGGAATACTACCATACTGACCGGCTCTAGACGAGGACCAAACAAAGATTTTTTGTACCGAAAATCTCGCAATTAACAAAACAACATAAAAAATAACTGTTTTACTTGGGATAAGGACCAGAATAAGAAGGGCAAGAAGGATAATGACATTCTATTTGTTATTTACTTAATGTGCCCCAAAAGTTGGTCATCTGTGATTGGCTTCTGTCTATTCTTTCATGGAAAATCCTCTAGTTCCGTTGCGAGTGCAAAATTTTGCGTCAGAAGTTCTGCACAAAATCTCCGTACTTTCGGTACACGTTTTCAAGGCGTTATGTCAGGAGATCATCAGCGATTATTCGACTAAGAATATAGTGGGTGGCCTCCAAACTACGTTTATCCGTCGGAGAAATGGTGAATTTTGGGTTGACGCAGCGATGTTTGAGAATTTCTCACGAATCGATTCGAGTACTTTAGTGATCTGTCCCGAGATGAATGCATAATCAAGCAGCATTTGTCCGACATGACTGCCGTGTTGTTTTTTCGTTGGGAAACAATGGCTGTTTTCATCTCCAAAATATGTTTTGGAAGGTTCGTTTTTCTGACAAATTAGCCAAGTACCAAACAGTGTTCATCCTTTAGAAGTGTATTCCTGATAAGAATGGTTTTTCTTGTGACTTTCGTTTTGCTGAGTACACGGTGTCATGAAGGTTGTCGAATTAGGGTCGTAATGTCTCTCATAATTGCCAAGGCGATACAAACTGTTTTGTGTGATATATCGGTGAAGTACGTTGTTACCTCTTTATACTGTGTTCGACTGTCTGTTTACTTAAAGCATAGACGGCCTTTGCTCATCCGGCTAGCAGTGTTCCCAGTGTTATAAAAAGTTGTGCTTCGTCCTTTGGTTTGTTGCACGTTGCAAACGCCTCAATTTCCGACAGCCACTCTTCCACGTCGCCATCCCCGAATTGGCTTGGCCACGGCAGCTCCCTCGCGTTATGTTCCGAGCACGGCACCACTGTGGCAAAAATTCGTTCAGTAAAGCACAATCTTCATCGTTCAACTTGCTCGTCCCCAGGCCATGCGCGTCCCCGCGTTTATGAACCAAAATTCCGGTCTACAACACAGTGGCGGTTTCCGATCGCACGTCATGTGCACTTCTGCCTGGTTTGTATGTGTGGCTGACGCATTCGGTCGTGGGTTTTTTGCCGGTCATTCCTCGTCCGTTGGCCCTATTCCGTTGAGCAATGGCTCGTCCGGTCGCCCGTATTGTCCGGTCGCCCGTATTGTCCGGTCGCCCGTATTGTCCGTTCGCTGTTAGCTTTTGGACATACCTTACCGCCATATTGCGATATTTCACCGCGTGTTGGAATAATCCCGCCTCCGATTTGGTCATCCTTCACAGTAAGATGTTGAACATTCAAACAGTTCTTTCTCAACAGCCATTTTTCTTGCAGTTCCCGATCAACTTGTGTACTAACAGTCATGTCCAGCTGTTGCAAAAAAAAGCCGTAAATCCACAGTATTCAGAGTAATTAGCAGTAGATCGCAGAGTAGAGCTAGGTTGTGGCATGTATGCAATCGACAGAACGAGTATACCTCGCTAGACAAGGAGCGATAATGAATACACTCATTGTGGGTGTTCGACGATTACAGAATTTCTTCTCTTTGTTTGAATGAGACAAATGAACCTCACACACTGAGGGTGGAAGTCAGTGATATTTCGAATATGGTTTTCTAACCAGGTGAGCTGTTGTTCATCTCTTCACTGGTCGGATGTATTTTTCACTGATTCATGGCAGTTTGAACATACACGCTTAAATCTCTGCCTTCAATACTACAACCGCGTTATACGCACCTTACTCTCAAATGAGAATGTACCAAGACAGGAATTGTTAAGTTAACATCTAGGCAAAAATATTATGATATTTATGTCAATTCCTTATCTATCGTTCTGTTCATCATCAGTCTGGGTACGTATGGCTGGTCACCGTGGCTGATGGTACACTCAGAGGCAAAGAGTGGCAGTAGTGTTAACAAAACAGACGGTAAGGGTCAGACCAGAAAAGTTCTGTTTACCAGATGCACCTTCGTCTATGTTTTCAGAAGAACCTATCCCTGGTCCAAAAATGTTGCAATTTTATGGTTCTGAGGTCCGTTTCGTCGAGGTTCGATGAGACTAGGGTTATGCAGTTTGGTAGGTCGTACAAAACAGCAAGCACTGTGAGATGATGTGAATGACTTCACCGTTGATGTGAGAATAGTGTTTTATTGCAAATCAGAATACAAAGCATGGGTAACATGCGTAGACTAGTATGTATGCAATCTGTCTAGCAGACGTACACAAAGAACACTAAATCAGTAAACCAGTTAGAATTAAACCAATACTAATCACTACGCATCACGCGAGCGTTAGTTTTGTGAACCAAGAACGCGGATGGTACGAGGATTGTTTATTAGGAAAACCAGTACACGGTTTATGCGTCTCAACCGGACTACGAACAAAAACACGCATTTGCAGACGATACTAGTCTCAAGACGTCCCGGTCGCTATAGACGTCACTGCTCAGTTCCTCTAAGTAGCAAGAGCTATTCGATGCGATGCTGCCTTTCAATGATCGTCTGTATTTGTCCCGCGGCCATTTCGATGTTGAAATCCCCGCTGTTGCTTCACTACTGAATGGTGGTGGTGTGAGTAGTATAGTGCAACCGTTCGTCCTCACTGCATTAGTAGACAATCAGATACGAGGCGAATGTTCTGGCATGTTAAAGGATGTACATACACGCACACACACAAAACATCACTCTCGGTCAGCTTCGAATTAGACGTAGGTAAAAGGGTCGACCGATTTCAGAGCCTGAGATGAGCGACGAAGATTTGAGGGGTTCCCAACGGGTTACTCCGTACGTGAAGGCAAAGTGCCTCCCCGGGTTAATCGTCAAGTAAATAATTGACGTTGACTGGCTATCTTGTTGTTATCCAACTCATATGTACCGAGTCCGATGGTGCGCTTTATAGAGATCGGGGATGAAAAGCTCGTTTGCCCTTTGATGTGTGACTGACTGTTCGAGTGGGCAAACGTTCCGGGTGCCAGATTTATTGCTGACTTGGTATAGGTCTTTTGGTAAGTCTCCCCGCGGAGTAGCTCAGTATATTTGTCTTCATCTACAGGTTGGTGAGTTGCGTTAAATTTCGTACGTAGAACTCTCTCGAACATAATTTCAGCGAGCGTTTTTCCGGTCGCTCTATGGTGGCTGGTGTGATGAGTGAATAAGGCTTGAAGCACACAATCCTCCCACGTTTCCCTTGTAACTGTGATTCTTGTATACACTCCTTCAAAGAACGATTCAAACGTTCCACCATACCATTACTTGAGGGATTGTAAGGAACAGTCCGCGAATGTTTCATTCCCTGCTGATGTAAAAATTCTCCAAACTCATAACTAACAAGCAGATCTATTACCGATAACAATCTCTCCAGGAATCCCGAAGCGGACATTAAGGTGTTTCATCTTGTGAATTACTGTGGTTGACATGACATCTCCACAAATATGTGTCTCAGATCATTTACTGTGGTAGTGCTTGGCGACCAGTGTGTTGCGATTATTCCAAGGGGCTGTTGCAAAATGTCCCATAATATCGATAGCCAGCTTTGACCACGGACGCATAGGATAGTCTGCTGGATGTACAGGGGCAACTATAGGTTTGATTGATTTATCAGTATGTTGACAATGGACGCAATCATTAACAAGAGTCTCGATTGACGGAAACATTCGTGGCCACCAATACCATTCGCTAGCACGACGAAGGGTCCGTGTGACTTCAGGGCGTCCCTTATGAGCACACAGCATATTCTCACGTTTTAACTTAGATGGTGGGACTAGCCGTGATCCATACATGATGCAGTCGTCTATCACAAACAGCCCCTCTCGAAAAGAGCAGTAGCATTTTAGCTTGTCAGTGATATTTTTTACACTGGAATTGTATTGTTTCCGTTGTTAGAATTCATCTTCTACTTGTGTATGTCCTCGCAGTTGCTCTTTAGTTGCCGCATGAATTTCAAAATCATCAATGGCAGCCACCATTTTGAATTCGTTCATATCGTCTATATTGGTTTGCATAGACAAAGATAAGCTGGAAAGTGCGTCAGTCACTTGATTTTTTTAACTACGTCAATATTTAAATTCGAAGTCATAATTCAATAGTCTGGCACACCATCGACTAATCCGTAATGGTCTATGGCCTTTAGTCCCTTGACTGATGACCAGGATCAAACTTGATGAAAACCAGATGTTTATCCGAGTGACACTCATCTGTTCACCGTAGCTGATGCGCTGTGCAGTGAATATAAATATGTAAACTTGCAGCTTTCATCAAGGACTGATGAGCTGGATGATAAACTGTTGAGGATGCAGCAAATACAACCGATTTTTTCGACGTACTAAGTGTAACTCAGTCATTTTTCGGTTCAGTCAGAAATGCTAGGCCGGGTTGGTAACTCGTTTGATCACATGTGGTTTCCATGCCTTCTAAAACCTAGTGAATGCTCTCCGACGTATAACCTGTCTTTAACCCCAACACTCAGTTAATCGTGATTGTGTCAAGTTTCTCTAAAATTGTGAACGAATTTTCCGCGCTTGAATCAGAATCCAGAAAAAAAATAAGCAGCCCATCAATTTAAGTTCGCTGTCAAACGAAGTACAGTTATTCAGCCATCCAAACAAGCAATAAATTCCATCGTTTGACTTGCAAAATGTGGTGCTTCTGAGACCTGTTGATTATAGGTATCAGTTGGTGGAATGTGTAGACTTGTTGGTAAGGGCCGCGAGTGT
Organism: Paragonimus westermani; assembly: GCA_008508345.1. Taxonomy (NCBI): domain Eukaryota; kingdom Metazoa; phylum Platyhelminthes; class Trematoda; order Plagiorchiida; family Troglotrematidae; genus Paragonimus; species Paragonimus westermani. Next base: position 83,662 of record QNGE01003031.1, on the reverse strand, counting down.
TTATTGGTGTTTTGTCTCAAATAAGCATCCCAATGAATAAAGATTAACAGGTTCCTGTCACACATTAATTGGTTAACCTCTCCACGTGATTCTGTGTGTGTGTGTGTGTGTGTGTGTGTGTCAATAAAGCATTAGGTCTTGAGATGGTGGTGAAACCGTCATTGGTATGATAATTAAAACTGCCATTTTTGGCTGCAAACTTGAATTAAATGGTCTTCACTCGAGAAAATTTTGTTACATTATTACCGATGTTTACGGAAGATGGGTCAATCATACAACATTCCAAGCCATTCCAAACGAATGGCCTAACAGTGAAGTTACAATTCCGCTGGTAATCGTAAAACTGCATAGGGATATCCGGTTGCAACTGTCTCTGTTGACCGTAACAAGCGCTTACTTAAATTGGAGTATAACGTCGAACGTTTGTGGTTGGACACTCATGGACTGGATCAAACACATGTTGCGTCACTGGTAAAAAGTACAGACTTTCTGATAGCATAAACTGAACATCACTTATAGTTGGTCACAACTTCCATATTCCCATTGACTTTTCAGCTAATCGCTTTGCATCACCGCAAGATGTTTCGCTACTGATGACGCCGGCTGCTTCTAACTCTAATTTTCAGGCTGTTCGATGCCTGAATAAGCGTGCTGTTTAACCAGTTATGTAATCACTTGGTCACCCCAACTCCAAGCTGTTTTTCAGTTGTACTAGCATACGATGTTCTGCAACCCTATTTACGTTCAAAAACTACGCTTACTTTAATGGACGAGATGTTGTGTATACGTTGTGGATGTGTGGACTCTTCCCTTCTGTGTACGACCACTGAGTTTGTGACATAAGATATACGGCAGCAGCTAATCTTAAGACATATTCAATGGCTTGACGTAGTTCGTTCCTCTGAATAACGGTCATAAGATTACTGTTATCTTGGTAGCTATGAACTGCGGTATGCTCTGCACTTTAGTTGCAATGATCCTTATAAATTTTTTCAGATAAAACCCATGAAAATACATTCGCATTGTGTGGCGTAAGTCACCATCTAAGGTGCAAATCTGTGCAGTTGTTCAGTTAGTATGCACCGCACTCCTCTCTAGCATATTATTGGAGAAGATCCACAACTAAATGTGCATTGACCGGTCTGCGTATTTTTCCGCTGTGGATAACTTCCTAGGAATGTAAGCAACATAGGCTCTTTTTAAGCAGTCTTGAAGGCACACAGTGCTGATAAACTCCGTCAAGAGCGGCACACAAGTCTTTTATTCCTTAAAAAAACCAACTGAAAAGTCTGGATGAATGCGAACGCCAAATTTAACAAGGCATGATGTTTAGCTACTGTTAACTAGATGCTTGCGTCGTGAACCAAGATTGCGAACACTGTATTTGATGCGAATCTAGTATTTGCATTGATCACATATTTTGGTTCTCAGCTGCAGGAGAAAAACCAAATGTAGTATTACTATGACAACCAGGATTTCCGCTGATTTTGAATGTGTAATTCGAAATTAACCTAATCGTGAGCTCCATCGTTTACCCATATTTGTTTGCTTCAAGCAGGGGCAGAAGCAGTAAGGTTTGTATGCTGTTATTGTGGGATCGTACGTTCTGAGTGAACTGGTGTTGTGAACTAAGACTCCGGAGGGTGCAAGGGTTATTTATTCAGAAAATTAATATATGGGCTATATGCTTCAACATGACTACAAAAAAACACTTATCCGCCTACGACATCCGTCTCAGAATGTCACAGTTGCCACCCACGCCACTGCTCAGTTCTGTTCTGAATAAACAACCCTTACGCTCTCCGCAGTCTTAGTTCACAACACCAGTTCACTCAGAACGTACGATCCCACAATAACAGCATACAAACCTTACTGCTTCTGCCCCTGCTTGAAGCAAACAAATATGGGTAAACGATGGAGTTCACAATTAGGAATTCGGTTAATTTCGAAGTACACATTCAAAATCAGCGAAAATCCTGGTTTTCATAGTAATACTACGTTTGGTTGTTTTTCTGCAGCTGAGAACCAAAATATGTGATCAATGCAAATACTAGATTCGCATCAAATACAGTGTTCGTGTGAGTGCTTAATATATGGATGTTAGATTGAACTCAAATAGGTTTTTTCTTTCATTGAGGTAGAAACCTGCAGATGCACAGTATGCAAAGGCATGTGTTTAAGTGAATACAATGGAAGAGAGTATCATGAAAGCAGTTATGCAATTGTTCCATCACCAGACTAAGTCTGTCAGAAACGCACATGATATGTTTGCTTCGAATAAATTTGGTTACTTGCTGGGTGCCGGGTCTACTACGGTTTATTTGGCAGCTGATCTGCCTAACTTGAAGCCGACCAGCATAGTTTGCTCCTCTTTCTGTTCATTCCGATTTGTATGCTAACTTAGGTGTACTAGTTGACGATGATACACAGAAACTAGTACATATATGCACAATTTGCATCAGTCGAGGTTTCAGCTGATGCAATCAATTCACTATACCTTTGCTATTTTTCGTTGTTCTCTTGCCAATTTGATTGTTGGAGTTTAAGTGAGCTCAACTTCTACTGATTAGTCACCACTCGTCCGCCTTTCGCTCCTAAGTAACACACTAAGACGAGCTCATTGGAAGTATTTTCACTGACTAATTCTTCTCGAATAAATTCGACCAGTATACACACACTGTTAGATTGTTTGCTGGCACCACCGTTACACTAATGAGATTTCACACCATAACCGGAAAGGCTTCGGAATGGAAAAAAAGACGGAACAGCGAGTGTTCCATCCCTTATGGGACGGTGGGTCTCACTGGTAAAAGATTGATAAAGGAGATGGTGTAGCTGTTTACCAGACGTCGCATCTAAAGACTTCAGTCATTCGTGAAAAGTTGTCAGTAGATTTTTCCGAATCAACCCTATAGTGCTTGACTGGTGTGATATACGCATTGCTCTCGGGTAGTACGATTATACCCAGCACACGCTATTAGGTTAATCTCATGCCTAAGTAATAAGAGAACTTACTCACCTTGTGCTAGATTACATGAGTCACTTAGTTGAGGTTGCAGCATCTCCCTCCGTCAGAGGAAGTAATGAAAGCTAGTCCGTTTCCACATATCCAGGTCAGTTGGTTAAAAATACCTCGCCTTGATTTAATTCTCTGCGTGTAAAAAAATCGTTCTCCCTCCTGTACAGACCTACACGCTTAGGAATAAAGAAGTTTATATTCATTTCTTTTAGTACCGTATGAACCCCTCAGAGGTCCACGGACCTCCGTTTTGACGTTTTCATGGAGCTGAAGGTTCTTATGTCTCCCAGACCTTCCGAAAGTGCACCATTGGGTTCACAGTTTATACACAATTCATAAGCAAATCCAAATTCGTGTGCAGATATTTAACAGTAGAAGTAAAGTTTTTTCGGGGGAAGCCTTGTGGGGATTACAGGGACATAAATAACAACTTAAATATAGCTCTGTAAGCATCACACTGCTAGACAGACAGAACGCATTAACTGTAACATAGTAAAATATGTGTGCCGAACATGGTGCGAACAAACCCAAACAGTTTGAACGTCGTGTTTAATATGCTCTCACTAAATGGACCGCAAAAAACAACTTCAGGAGCAACGTCATGATAGACCTCACGTGATTGCTATGCCTTTGTTAGTTTGATTTAAACTACAACATTCCTGGGGAGGGTCACTAGAGGGGGGGGTTAAAATACTCAGTGTGATGACGTATTGGTAACGTTTTTCTTTTCAACCTAGTTACTGATAATTGCCACGCCGATTTTCAAACGTTACTTAATTTCAGTGGCAGAGCAGTGGCCATCCTGGTTGTTTTCGAATAATCACAATAGGTGTACACCACATGAAGAGAGAACAGAAAGGTTGTGGTCACATCGGCTAGGGCCATGGTGTAGATTTGGTTGTGTTTTGTACTCACCCAAAAACTGGGTGAATCGGATGAAACTACTGTGAGACTTTGACGATTTGGTTTGTTTTAGCCAACAGGACGAAATACATGAATGTGATGGAGGCGATCAAACAACGACTAGCCACCTCTTGTGGATGAGCTCAGATAAGCAATGTACTTTTCAGTCCATATAGGTTGTTCAGCGTGTAAAATTCAATTTCACAACGAAATGGTATTTGAAGTTTGCCACTTCCTTATCCAGCGATACTATGAAATAAAAACTTCGAAATACGTAGACAAATAGTCAGTGCATCACACGAATTACTTGCCTGTCGAAACACAGAACGTGCTCTCATCAACCTGCAGACATGCTGATCTTTATTAGGTATTTAAGCCGGCAACATTTTGGCGGTTTCAAGTATATGGTAAGAAGGTCGGTTTTTCTTTAACTGAAGAGATACATTTCAGATTTCAGTAAGCTTGACGCGCAGCTACACACAAGTTTTGTTGAGTTCCTTCCCTGTTGTTCCAGTCATTAAATGATCCTGAAATCCTATGTAGTGGTAGGCAGTTTATTTCTCTACTGTATATGATCTACGTAATACCTTTCGGGCTAATGATTCGTTATTGTGTCCTGAAGGCACCAGTTGGCTGCCTTTTGGAGAATCATGTTGTAAGATCTGGAGTACACTATCACAATTAAGCTCGAACTTGCTGGCTAGGCTTCCGATGAGATTCACTTTTGCTTTAGCGGTACGGAATGATCAATATTTCGTTACCGTGGCCATAACATACTGTTCAATAAAGATACGCAAAAACCTGTATGAAATTAAATGTCAAATATGCGAGCCAAAATCGAGAGTTAGATTGGGAATTTTTGTAATTCCGATGAGCGGCCGAAAATTTCCTTCTTTACCCTAAGATCAATAAGCACAGAAGTCTAGTCTGACCATCTGTCATTTGCCTCGTGACTCACATGAGTTACTAGTCAACATCTTGAACTTATTCTTCTATCGAGGCACTTTATGTCATGTCTTAGTTGTGATGTTCGTTTTAGTTCACTAAGTATTCTGAAGTTTCAGGTTTGATTCGTTTACACTGTGGTTTAGTGCGGTTATTTTTCAATTCGAATGACTTTCTGGTTTATACAACGCACATCTTGTATGAATAGCTGTACAAAAAAGGTTGACAACTTTATCAAGAAGAAGGAGTTTTCCCATATGGCATGCCAAATCGATACAGCCAGGATCAATCCGATAACCGTATTAATATTACTCGGCGTCTTCACCACTACAAATGTATCTCCAATGGGGCTAACTACTTCCACTTGAACTCTCGGAGTAAGTGAACTTTACTCATAATTAGAAAGTTGAGTCAAACCGCATCCTTTTTATGACTCGGGTTGCTGATCCACCGTCAAATATGTGCCACATATGTGCTCCAGAGGCACGAATTTGGAGTGAACTGATCTCAAGTTCAAATACATATCTGGTCAAAATGCTCACTGAACACAACCTGTCTCAATTGCTTCACCTAGCGTGATGTGTCAGCCTACTCTATACCCAACCTAATGTGTGTTGGATCAACTGGTAGAAATTCTATCACTAGTGGAGTGTATTGCACAGAAAGTGATTTGCACTTTACTGACCATCGGTAATGACCCAGATGCAGCCATTTTGCACGGTTGATCGATTTTTACTTGTGGCTCTTACCGAATACTCAATTCCTATGCAACTTACACAGTTCATGTTTAACCGTTTAAAAATAGACCAAATGTGATCACAATGTGTTGCTATATTTGCGAAAAGAGCCAAGAAAAATGTTGTCAACCGACACTACGCAAAAGTCTGGCTAACAAAGAATTCGCATTGATCAATCTCAAATCCTCAACATAGGACAGAATTCATTTTCGCCTAACCTACCAATGAGAGTAAAACGATAGGACAAAGATTGGCACCAAATATAATCGTCATTCGGTGGTTAGAACTCTCACCTGATTGCCCAGTCTTCAAGATGACGATGATGATAAGGCTCATTCATTACTCGCAAAAATTGCTGAGCACAGGAGAGAAACGTTGGCCTCAGTGGTTGACAAGTTAGTGAACTCATACATGGTAAGAATCGTTTCTGATTATTAGAAAGAGCGGTTGTTTAGGTAACTCAGGTTATTGCTTCAGGTAATCGGCTGTTTGCCCACCGCTGCATTTAGGTTGCAAACGTTGCATCACCAAACGAGATTACTTCATCAGGACGTAGATGCTCCAGCGTGTCGGTTGTCACACTGATGGTCTCACCTCGGCTGATGATGACTCGTTTACAGTCTACTTATCAAGCTTAGCTTGTAACCGAGTACATGACAGTTGTCGTTAAATTCTTACTGGATTAGCGAAGAATTAGTATCACATTGTCAAAAAGTGAATCATCTATCGGCATGAATATTTGGTTGTTCACTCGGTTCTGGGAACGACGAATTCAGTGCAGGTGGGCGAAAAAATAATCACCTGAGGACTGTTCATACTTAGACGATGGTTCAGTAATCAAAAGTAGCTCGTAGTTAGGTGCCGTTCATGTTGTTTTGTTCGGACAGTAACCAAGGGTACAAGCTGACGTGTATATATCTTTCACACATGATTGTTTTCAGTACGCCAGTTCTGGGCCTCAGAGCGACACGACGACATGCTACTTTGGTCAGCCATATCGAGACATTCGACAATATGAAACTGTATGCCATGTCGACCGTGCTTTGTAAGTTTGGCGTCTCACTAGAAATTTCATGCTTTAATATAGAAGGTAATATGGGCGTGCGCTGGCTGACCTCTGACGTCCTTGGTGTTGTCACTGTGTGCTTGACCTCTGTACGTGAATTAGCCCAGCAGCAGTGTAAGGACGGTGTCCAGCTTGAATGTAGCGTGGCCAATCGCCTGTTAAACACCTGGTGATCTGGAGTTGTGTTTGCTTTACCAGTTTATCAGTCACTTGACAAACCACCCAGGCTATCTAACACATGCTGCTTGACTTGGTGTTACGTCATCAAAAGCAGTTTGCTCAAATACCGTATCTAACACGGTCACAAATTCACCGGATCGCTGGCCAACCTGCACGGTCCAATAAATGGACGAGGGTGACATAATGGACTACTGGAGCCATCGCCAACTGGTCAACCGGAGACATACATTTTCTGTAATAAATCCGATCGATATCCCGATCTACCTGTACCAAATCTTTAGATCTGTTTCGACCAGAAGATGAAGCATTGATTCGGTAATATGCCTTTATTTTCATAATCGGAATGGACATATTTGAGACTCAGAAATCAGAACATGAGCAGAGTCAACACAAGTTTGATTACTTTTATTCTGGATGAACTTGCCAACAGTCTGCATGTTAGTCGTAGTCGACGAAATTCGGTAGAATACTGCATAAATTCTGTCTACCTGGACGACAATCCATTTAAAGATTTGTCGCAGGATTGTCAACTGGAAATCGGCTAATCAGGGGTAAAAATACTTTCGAGCATCTTGAAAGATATCTAAATGAGCGACTGCTTAAAGATGGCAACCAAGCGGCTGGCACACATGTCACTTCTATGCAGAAGCGGATCATGGACTCTGTATTGGAAGAGTGGATCAAGCCCTGAGCATACTCAAAAACGTTAAACCACACACTGCAATGACCTATGCGGTCTACTTTGTGATTTTATCGGTAAAATTCAGACTAATTTTGAGCTCATTCGGTTCTGTTGTTAGGACTACAGACACCCGAAGTTTATGAAATAGATCCCAAAGTAGGTACAGCTGAGTAAGCAGAACTCAGCTGGTTCAGCTCTGAGATACAGGAAAGTTTTCCAAGAAAATCTTCATCTCTTTTCGGAGAGTCAGATAGCATTCGAAAGAATCGGACAAAGAGGTGCTGACCGTCTTTGTGCTCGAATATCACAAGAATCGGGACTATCATTGATCTGCCTTGATCCATAGACAGTGTAGTGATGTAAAGGATGTTTTACTGAGAAACCACTAACAGACAATGGGTACGGTGAGAGCAGGTTAGTCTACTGTTTTACTAACAAAAACAGTGTATATTTTGTTATCAATCGAAAGCGATACGCTTGTCGTAACAGCTACTAGAAAGCACAACGGATTTGCTAATGGAACCCTTTAAGCTACCAAAGTATTCGTCGGTTTTCATCTTAACTCAGCAGTGTGTCTACTTTCGCTTGTGAGCGATGAATGATAATTTGGTTGTGTTTAACGTGAGTTCAACGGTACAATGGTCAACACGGTCGCCTCATGAAAGCATGGTCGGAGTTCAAATCCCGGCCGTGACAGGGATATGCACTACTGACGAGCTTTAACGAGGGTGAAATTCGAGCCCAGTGTTTTTTTCTAAAGAGCCTGGCTGTAAAGTCTACCTGAATGCGAAAGTTGTGATCAAATATGAGTGATGGTTAACTTGAAAGTTTATTTGTTCTGAACACTTTACTAACTAGACAACCGGACGGGTGAGTGTGATACTGAATACACCACAGGACTACCTGGAGTGGTCAGTATTCACACTTTTTCTGGCTTGTTTCGTTTGTTTAACAAGGAGGTCTGGTACCAGTCCTACTTCAAAAAGGTCGACCGACCTGTGCCTATGACTGCTTGAAGGGAGAGGAGGTGTTGCTGGCCAACGGCTATCTCGAAACGTTTGTCGGTCTTCACGGCCAGAAAAGACCGATCAAAGGTGATGTGCGTACGATTCCTAAGAAACATGTCTTTCTCAACTTACCTTTAAAAATCGACTAAGTCGCAAATGACGTAAGTCGAAAATTAGTCTGCTCTGACTCACATATCCTACGGCTGAGTTGTTGTCACTCACAACTAGTAGCGTTCGTCAGCCTGTTCATAATCGCGGTATATGCCTTCTGTCGTACTTGGTGAACTACCTCAATGGAACTCATGCCACAATTGCTGATTACTCAGAAGACTTCCAACAATTTAACACAAAAATGTTCAGTTCTGCCCTCTTTTATTTCTCGTATCGATACGGGCATCACTGTCTTTCGTCACTGCATCGGCCTTACACTCTTCAAAGTTTACAGTTAAGTTCCAGTGTAATTTTTGAATGCTTTTACAACTGTCATCATTTCAGCGCATTTTACACAGCTAACACTTCCATATCGATTATCAAAACTGTTGTGTTACCTCTTTAAATCCATATTATGTGCCCGCTCTCAAATGTAAGGAATGCTTTCAAAATTCCGTACGTTTCCTACGTGACTGCTTACTGCATCGCGTAAGCTCGTATTCAGATACTGTTAAGATTAAAACTCCACTGGATTTTAGTCAAGTGCGGTGAATACAAAAGATACCGCTTGTGGTGATATGCATACTAGCATTCTCTGGTTTCGCCCACCATAGCAAATTGAACTGTACACAAATGTCGCAAGTTATATTTATTTCCGCTTCATCTGATACAGATTGATTTGACGTTCAAATGTGAATCTGAGAATAACTTTTTTATCATGCTGTCCCAATGACCAACGTGGACTGTTTGTTGCATTTGACAAAATTTCACCATATCCCTACCGGTCAAGTACATCTTTCGGGATATAAAGTTTCTCAGTTCAAGAGAAACCTACCAGAATGACGGTTTGTGACAACTTCAATGTAACTCAATCCTCAGCTGTATCATGCTGAGATCAGATCACTGAAGAGTGGATGATCAATGTAGGTCAACGTTGATTCTACAAAGGACTGGGTGTAACTACAACAGCAAGCCAGTATTGAAAAGACGGGGATTACGAAACTCGACAGTTGTTACTCTACAATTCTCCCATTAAGTTTACTGGCACTCTTATAGTTTTTTTTTCAGTTAAAAGTAGTGAGAACATTTCACATATCAAACAGTCCGTTAAAAAACTCAGTAGTTAATACAGTACGGACAGTGATAACAACAATAATGGTAATACATGATGTTAAAGCAGCTAGGTTATACACCCATGGACTGGGAGGAAAACCCAGGCTCTAATTTAAGTATTCAATTGGAGGGAAAAAGCGAGCCTTAAAGCACAGTGATCTATTGGCGGAACTAAACAATTAATGTCAATGGGCCTACATCGAGCAAACAGGCAATCACGTTGCAAATGAGAGGACGGAGGCTTCTACGAGACAGCTTTCTGTAGTTAACATTGTCTCTCTTTGACGGTTACAAGTACTTCAGTGGCACCTCACCCAAACATCGATAAGATCTTTGATATTGAATCTGACTACACACCATCTTTTCCATCGAATTCTAGGATTGACGGTTTCGGTCATAAAGCTCTCAGGCTCATGGACGAATCTCACTAACTAGCAAACAGCATTCGGTATAGGCGAGGATTGACTGGCATCTTAAATGCATGAACCAAATGTCTTAATCTATACAACTTATGAGATTGTGTGAGTGAACCCGTTTGACTCACACAACCAGACATCCGTTGGCACCACAACATACGGATGATCCAACATTTATATTGACGATGAAATGTCTGAGTGACTTTCATATACGCTATTCTGCCCTGCAGTATTATTTCGCCGCAAAGGCTATCCAAGTCGTGAACATACAAATCCCCATTCCATATTCTATACCTCCGCCACTGGTGATGTGGTTTCGTAAACATGCAAACAGGTCACCAATCTCCATATATTCATTGTTTCTCACTAAACAGTGAGGGAGCATTTTGCATTTTGAAGCTGTGAAGTCCACCATGAAGGACTTACAGGGGGTAAGACTCTCCTGTGCCACTTGGAAACTGTCGAACAGTAATGCTAAACAGGCTTCATAATCAGAATGTCAACTTCGCATAAGAAGTTAACTACCGGTGTTTTGTGGGTGTCATAGAAAGTTCTCTATCATTTCGCATGCAACAAAAATGAACGAAGATGTTGAGAGCTGGCAGTCTCGAGGTACTCCGACCTTGATGCTGAATATGCTGGACGTTACCTCGGAGTGGGAATATGACAATAGAGAGCTGAAAATATGTTCATGTACTCCTCAGGTAAGTCCCTACGTTTGAACAAGTTTAGAGGTGCAGATCAATCCACAGAATAGAACACAGCTGTATTATGATAAATGATTACGAGTACACGTAATACTGCTTCACATTGTAACAGAGTGGTGATGTGCTCTTCAAATCCTGTTCGATGTGTAAATACTTCTGTTATGCGTCGGTGTAAACCACCGGTTCTGCAATGAGTCTCGGTCGCCACTGAATTCAGGTTAATTTGGCTGTGCTTTTCAACAGCTTCTGACACCTTTCTTAAATATGGAGACAAACGACTGTAATACAAGTGAACATTCTCGATCACGCACACCATAGGTAAAACAAGTGGGTCAAACCTTGAACTTAAAACCTACCCCCTTCTTTAACAAGTGTCGCCATGAGGTCATCAGGGCCACCAACCGTAAATAGCTCGAAGTTCAAGGCACAACCGTGTCTCTCAGTCTAAGTGAGTAATTTCAGGTCTGCGTGCCACAGTAAAACAATGATGATGTATGGAGGTAACACAGTAACAGTGGAGCTCATAGGATCCGTTTCAGAGTGTCTCCCCCAGCGGTCTACAGTCCTTGATCTATCGTGGGTGTAACACCAGTCTACCAGTCATACGGATTACCTCGAGGAGCTTGTTGGTATTCCTGGAGACAGAGGCTACTGTATTCAGTTAACTTTCTCGATTAGGCACGCTTTTCAGCCAGCAAGTAGGCTGCCGTTGCATTGTTTACCAATATTCCTCTTCAGTTTAATATGTGAACCCTAAAAAAGAGTGCTCTACCTGACTCCCAACAATGCCACAGAATCTTCAGGAATACATTGCATCTTACTTTGTCTTTCTACTGTGGAACATACTATAGTGCCTGCTTACTGATCTATTGTCGAGTTTGTGGTACAGCTGTTTTTTCGGTTAACAAAATTAAAAAATCAAGCTTACCTTTTAAGCCTAGTTATTTTACACGTTTTACTACAGGCATTGTCAGTTTCTCAGCAGCTATTGATTGTGATTGGTGAGCTCGTCGTCCTGTTACATTAAGAAAAAAGTGACACTATGCCGTATATTGTTTGAATCTGAGCACGTGTTCCAGTAATATACATGGCAAAATTTTTGAAAAAGCACATTCTCGGGAAGGTATATGGTCTGTCCAAAGTCGGAGGCGTCCAGTGAAGTATTGAGACTCATAATGTCTCAAATTGACACTGGGTAAAAACAGCCTATAATCAGTGCGTTTTTGCGAGGACTCCCAAATGGTAGGTAACGCAAACCGGAGCAGTTCTCAGTGCTCTACTGGCATATCACAAGCGACTAGATCTTACATCCCGATCAGACCCAAACTCCTATAAGAAATATACTTGGATCTACCGGAAATGATCATCCCAAGGAAACTAGCATCAGTACAGCATCCAATGAGTCGGCTGATTAGCAGAAAACACTCTTTAGCAACTGGGTTTGCACACTGTCGAACGGTCTACTCGGATCTGTCAGTGTTTGAATTCAAGCGCAGATTTGAGGCACGTATTCAGGAGAAAAAAGCGAGTATTCGGATAACCCGTTCGTCAAAATCAATGCGTTAGATTAAAAATATTCTTAAGATTTTAGTGTTGATGCCAACGAATTTATGATGGATAATGGTTAGATTGCTATTTCGTCGGTTATCTTCTAACATTCTGCTTTACAGTCTTTCTAGTGTTAACCTCCTAAAACTGAAACAATCCCCCGATTTGCCTTTCTTCCAGAACCGTCTAACACAAATTCAAAAGTGCATAAGGGTCCTTACACTTCTAATTTGTACATCTAACACGAATCCTGTGAGTCGTATTGTCTGAGCGTCGGGATACTGGTCTATCTTCCCAGCTAGACTAGGTTCGACTGTCCTAACTGCTTGCGATCACAGAAAGGTGCCTAAATCCGAGTAAACAGCATCTGTAGTGCAATTGTCGTTGCACTCTGTAGGGGAATAGTCAGACATAATGAAAGGATTTGAGGTGGTTCTGTCTGCTGTTTATTATACTAGAACTAGTCAGGCAGACCATACGTGGTCTGGTGGTAACAGGAACTTAGTTTTCCAATGTGACTTTGACCAGTGTGCTGAGTGCCACACATGCTGCACTTCAACAGGGTGAGGCCGATGTGGAGTCAATAGAACTGCAAGATCGGTTTTGGACAGACTGTGACCAAGGTCACTTGTCACCGCTGACTATTGTCGCTGATACTGGTTACCCGAGTGCACCCCATTTCACTGTTCAATGATTCCAGCGTCCAAGCGAGAACGGCCGGCCGACTCCACGGCTTCAGGAGGAGATCTTGGAGGGCGCTTCTGAACACGAGCCGGAAACCAGATATAGAGGAATGGAACAGCGACACTAATGTTAGCTGCGTCTGACCTGAGATATGGATGAGTTGGAGTGAACAGAAAAAGGTTCGGACTTGTAAACGAAAAGTAGCGAACAAGAATTGTTTTCTATGTTTGATCATCAGTCTAATTATGGCATGATAAATATGAAAACAGTAACTGGGGTGGATCAGAAAAATAGTCAATAGGGGTTATGTACTGCGTGTTTGCGGACTTGAGCGGTTGTGGGCCAATGGAGATTAAGTGTCCGCACGAACATCTTCTGAAGGCAGTCGAATGTTACTGTCCTGGGCGTTGGTCCACTTTCGGCATGTCACTGGTTTTAATTGAATCCTTGACACTTGGCAAACACTGAAAAGTGTCTTTCTCACTGACAGACTGATTAGAGTCGGTCAAATGTGTAACAACCGCGCATGGAACCATTTTAATCATACTGCTGTTCAACCACGCAGGATGAGATTCACGTTCCCTATCAGACAATCGTCTTGAAGTACGCCTAATGTATGATGCTCTATACCAGATATATATATATATATACATCTAGTAGATAGCTTATACAGCTTGCACGTTCCCGCAGACAGGGCGTTCCAGTTTAGCTTATAAAACAACCGACATAATATTGGATTGGTAATATTGCGAGAATTTCCCGTTACCTGACGGCTGACCAACTGCGCAGAATCAGTTAGGAGAACAATTAGACCTCTCGATCAAAGCATCTCTTGCAATAGTGTGTACAGAGGGCCAATAGGCTAGGGGTAGTGGGCTACCACCAGTGCCACTTTACTAACTCCAACCTGGAGGATTGAGTTAATGTGATTTTTCAGATTTCCAGCTGCTATCGTGTCCGGTTAGAATGGCTACTGTTGTAACCGGAATGCCGTCACGTTTAGCTCAATAGGTCATCAAGTTGTACAAGCTGTCAGTTTGGGTCAAAATCCGGTCTCTTTCTGATAATATGAATACTACGTAGTGGTGAACAGATACCTGAGAGACATCGATATCTAAATTGTTTAATAATCTCTATGCTGGAAGTAAACTGCACGTGGCACTAGAAAAATAAAAAACGATCAGTTAGTACTTTACACTGAAGGTATTCAAAAGTGCATTCACTATTTTGTATACCACCCGGTTTTGTCATCATAATGCATCGTCTGCACCGTGTTCACATCAGTCTGCAGACAACTCAAGTAAAGAGGCTGAAACTGTAACAGGATGTTTGCGAAACATGTGAATTAATTGGAACAAATGTGATCAGACATTCATTTAGTCTGGTAAAGTGCCTGGACCTGAAAAAAGTACCGGTAGTATGTCTGCCTGTAGGCTGTATTTTATATATGTGGGATGAGAATATGAAACTGAAATACCATGTTCGTTTTAGAAGCACAGTATTTTCCTGGCAGATAAGTACCTGCGCTTGTAACTAGGTGCTTGTCTGTTCAAATCGCGTTAAAATTATTTTTCTGTTTGCTGAGATGGAACAAGTTTGAACAAAATCGATCGTGTGAAATCCGTTTGAGAAAGATCATCAGGACCTGGCTACATTTGCGTGAAATATCTAAAATGATTCTGGCACCCTTCTCAACTTACGCAGCTAAACTTTAACAAAAGTGTGTAAAACACGAAGTATTATGCTGGAAAATAAAAGTGAACTAAAAATAACTGTAAAAGGTAAAAACAGATGCATGATAAATATAACGATAATTTGTGCTACCTGTGCTAGAGCTGATCGATAAAACTTTGCAACTTCGTTAGTTTGCCCCCTTGACGCGATGAGTGATGCTCATTATGGGATTGATGATGTATGTTTAGTATACACTGTGGAACTGATAAAGTAGACCCACCAATCAATCCTTACATGAGGTCATTGACTCTAGGCCTGCCACGTGAAATGCAGGCCTCAGATCAAATTAACAGAAAAATATATAGGCCGCTATTACGCATTGGTTGATGGTGAGGTATTACTGGTTTCATCAACATGTTCAATAGGACTGATAGCTCATCCTTGTTAAAGTCCAACCTATTGTGTTGCTAAACGATCATAGGGAAGAAGGAACTTAGCTAGAGGGGATGAAAAAGATTCGTTTTTTATGCCTTGTATACAGGTAATAAGTGATTCTCATCGAGAGGGGACAGCGAGATCACAAGTGCTGTTGTGGCTATAGAAGACACTTGATCTGCGAAGTTGATCATTGCACGGAATTCTATGCAAGTTATGTGAGAACATAGGACAGTGAACGCCTACACTCATCTGCACGGCTGACCTGTATATACTAGTATGGGCAGCAATACATTGCCATTCGCCTTGGTGGCACTTTCCCCATAGTGCATACACACTATTCCAGTAGTCGTTTCTGCTCCCGCGTCTTCCTGGCATCGAGACTTGTCCTTTAGTTCCTCAATATACGCACCATACTACTCATAAACGGAGCCACCTGTTATACGACATTGTGTGTGTATGATCGTCTTCAAACAAAACGTACACACTGTTGAATCACGCAGGTGTTTTGGGGCGCTGAAACGTCAAATATTCAGCCGGTGATCATTAAGTGTTCAACTTCAACGGTAGTGAAATTCAGCACCGTTCCAAAACTGTACCATCATGCTTCAGAATTTCTTCTGGCAACTCACCTTCACCTGCTGCCTTTCTTTTTCACAACAATTCAATAACCCTGCATTTCTGCTAACTCTGGGGTGAGAGCAGGTGGCGCTTTGTGGCAAGCCAATCACGTTCACTCAATCAGTGGTAGAGAGCCAGTTGAGAAGGCCATCAAGATGATTGCCCCAGACATTCATGATGTCATCTCACGCACCACACACACTGCTGGAATTGGTTGATTGCTGATCAGATAAATTTCGATGTCTGCTAAACACACTCAATTACTAACCTTTTTGGATACGATATTGTCTGCGAAAACGAAGAGGAACACAGTATTGATTAAGTGTACTTTTCATGTAAGAAGTTGCGAACTACTTTCTCCTATGTAACTGGCGTTGAACCGAAATGTAAGAAATGTGGTGTCGGTTATTTTTGAAGTCACTTTCAACTTTGAACTGTGCATTTTCGTTATCCGGGGAGTGGATTTTTCGGCACTAATGAATAATGAAGTAATCACGCTCTACATAGTCAATCGTTGGCCGATGTTTCTGCCGTCAGGACACGCATGAACTATCGTATTAAACCATCGCGTGGGTTACGCGTTCACCTGTTGGACAGAAAACCGAGAAAGACAAGGGGTGTAACAAAGCCGCCTATTGAAAGAATAGGTGGAAAGTAAATCACAGATGATTTAAATGTATAGGAATGGATTGCCACACATGACCGACAAGACGTGCAGCAAATCAAATGAGACGATCATATGTCGCAGTCAACGCGTCAGAACGACTCGCGTTACAGGAGACATCAGAAAACAACGCGAGAAAACTGTCCAGATAGAGTACTGGCGTTCGACCGCACGACCACACTCGGATTGGCTGAGTGAAATCATATTATCACCTAAAAACACACCATCCGAATTGAGCCGGTCGATCGACATGGCGTGATGCTTCCTGGTTGTCTCGTTGGGAGATGCACCTCCTGACAGCGTGAAGTATTCCGATGCTGTTTGAAAATTGTCAATCAAGCACAGCTTGTCGTGCGAGTAACCATATTCAATAAGTTTTCCATCAGGTAGGGTGTCCCTCCCGGCTTCCTGTATGACAAAAGGAAAAGTTGCAGCGCTGACGCACACCTTCGCTGGCGCCGGTGTAGACAGCCAGTTCATCTTAAACCCTAACATGAGATGAAGTGCAGTACTGAAGTGCTGACAGTATGCTCACATACTTGATCAGTACATCCCTGAAGTTACACGAACCAAAAAGTGTAGATCGATCGACTTAA